>CM021102.1:782111964-782233188 GCA_007115665.2 Sequoiadendron giganteum | reverse complement strand
AAAATAGTTTTATTGGATTCTTGACTTTATATCTTATTTTGTCTTATCTTTTTATGGATTTGTGTATGAGTCTGGTTACTAGATTTCTCAAGGATGTACCCTAAAGGATTTAGAGAAGCAAGGATGTCTCAGGACTCTTTTTCTTTTACTGTCATCTGTCAACTGTCTTTTAAGCATTGGATTTTGAGTCATGTTACTAGTTTCCTCGAGGATGTCCCATGAAGGATTTAGAGGAGCAATGACATCTCATGACTCATCTTTTTATTTGTTTGTTGTCTGTGGTTTTTCTGGACAAAAAGATTGAGACAAATTTTTCCCCTAGTATGAGTTTAGACAATCCTTGTCTGCGATTGTCTATTTTTTGCAAGTGGATGAGTTTGTACACTATGATCTATCTCATATCATGGTGTGTACTATCCATTTGTGTCAATCCCAGCCAATGATGATTAAATGAAAAGCTTAGTATTTATATGGCAAAATATTGAAGATTTTATGTGCTTCAAATAACTATTTTTGTTTCATACTAACATTTTGAATCATCCACGCTAACATTTCTTCTATCCAATGCAACGATAGAGTCCTATGACACACAAAAAAAATAGATAATCTACATATGCATACATTCCACAAACATTATCTAAACATTGTCATATGTCTATATATAGTACATCATATAGTTAGGCTGAATTTTAAAACAAGTATGAACCTTAGGCATATCCATTGCATATCTAGGAAAATCATGGAATAATAGGAATTCAATCATCATAAGGTACATAATAAAAACATTACTTGTACATAATAACTGTCAAAATATAGCATCACATGTAGATAGCATTGTGTATATAACAACATTACATTACATCCCATATCATAAAAAACATACATTCATCATCATATAGAATCAATATAACATCATAGGCTGCATAAACACATCATAATATAGAAATGATCATCCATAACATGTACATATCCGATAAATAATAACATCTCATAGAAAACATACTCATATAGGAAAAAAATGCATCATCATAAATAGAATTTCATATATCATATGAAATGCCACCAAAAATCATATATATATATATCACTCAAAATAGCATGGGTCATAGTACAATGTCAAGATGTATCAATAAATAAAAAGGAGCTTGCAGGCTCTATGATCATAGTACAATGTCTACAAATATGCAAATGCCAACATGTTCCACTGCCACTACTCCCATCTAGTGAATGTGGAGGCAACTGTCGCTGAGGTATTCTCTGTGCGGTGGGGGGGCTGTCATATGGACCTGTCCTCGATGGTCCTACCACACCCTTTGTGCTCTCTATCCTCATCTGACTGCTGCTCTGTGATCTTTGGCTACGTGCCTCAAAAAAAATAGGAGCTCATATCTCAGCAAGCACCACTGACTCATACAAATCCCTATAATAGAAGGCCCTCTCCACTGCCCTGACTAACTCGCGAGAAAAACTAGCAGATGATGAGCCACTACAGAGAACTCTGATCTCAATAAACTGTTGCTTTGTCTCCTGCCTCTTGGCTACTACCTAATCTCTCTCCATGAAAGCACTATCTCTCTCCATCTACATGGCATCTCGCTATGTGGTAACCACTCTCAACCTCTCCTCCATAGACTCCAAAGCATTGTCCCTAGGAGCCTCCTCATCTTGTCGCCCCTCTACTATCCTATCACGGATCTCTCTTTCTTGCTCCTCCATAGGTATCTCCTCCTCCACATCCTCCTCTTAATATCTTGCTAGTATGCCAAGGACATCAATATCCATGTCCTCCCTCCCAACCTCCTCCTCAGCATGCTCCTCTCTACCAACCTCAACCTCTTCATGCTCCTCTGCTACTGACTCCTTGGTAGCATGCCCTCCTCCAATATGTGCAACCACTCCACCCCCAAGATCCAATATAGGTATGTCATCTACCTCTGCATCAACCTTGCGAATAGGTGATAGTTCACCTACCCGACCAACTCTTCGTCCTCGTCGACCTCGTCTCCAACCTCTACCACCACCACCTCTCCCATCATCACCACCATCTTTGCCTCCAACCCTACCACCACCTCCACCTCTGCATCAACCTCTTGAACATGTCCCCCGTCTCTCTATAGGTTTTGGCTGATCCGGATTTGTATATGGCACAAGATGATGTATTGCCCACTAGGTATCATAAGCAATAGTGGTCCCTAGATTTGTTGCTCCACCTCTCCATCCCCGCTGTAAAGGTTGTGATGCTTGAATTTCTATCTCTGTAGTAGCCACTAGTATCATAGGCCCCCATAATGGAACCTCTCTGGATGACTGAGAAAACTTTGCTCGACCTCAAGGCTCATCCTGAACCTCTCTGAATTATCTCAACACACAATCCAATAAGTGTCTCTCTATAATATGAACACTGGAGACAGTCCTCCCGATCAGGTAATGTGTCTGTCGACAAAAAGGTAGGTGTCTATCCTCGTCTGACCATCACTCACAATCCATGTAAGGTCTCCATGTGAACTGAACTAAAGTATCCAATGCATGTCTCCAATATCTCGTGTCTCCAACATGGCTTGTGTGATGTTTCCTGCATAACGGAAAACATAAGGGAATCTAGCACCCCGCTCAGGAGTCACTGGGGGATGGAACACAACAATATGTTCCCATGCCTAGATCATCAAAAGGGTAGTCCCGTATCTCATCGACTACGCATCTCTATACGCTATATCATGAAGATGGAAATACAACATAGCCAATAAATAGAGACCCCAAGCATAAACAACTTCTCTCTCAAGCAACCCAACTAACATCTCCCCCCACCCAACAGGAAATCCATGACCTCGACGATTAGAAAGAACTATCCTGACTATCAATGTACATAATATACAATCAATCCTCTCATACCTATCAGCTAACACCTACCATCTAATCTTGTAGTGCTCTATGCCTAACTGCCTAATATCATCATATACATAATATCTAGTAATCTCGCTATAACCACGCTGTGTATCATACATCACTCGCTTGCCTCTAATAGGTAATCTAAGAATCCTATATACATCCTCCAATGTAACAGTTACCTCTCCAGTAGGCAAGTGAAATGAGGAAGTCTCAGAATACCATCTCTCACATAAGGCAGTGAGCATACCTCTGTTTGCCCGAATCGTGGGCATGGTGCAAACGTGGTGTAGACCCAATGTCCATAGCAATCAAGTCTCTACACTCTGTAAACAGTCTCTGAGCTCAGATGTATCCGGTTGTGACTCCCGGGTATAGATCGGATCTAGTATAACTTGAAAAGAACATTCAAACAATGTGTCAACCATCAAATCATTTCATCTTTCTATCATAAATTTTTTATTTTTTATTTCCAAAATTTGATAGTCAAATGCATCGTTTCAAAGACAAATGTGGTGCACATATCATATGCGTCATTCTAAAATTCAAATGGGGTGCACTACCATACATGCATCATACAAACAAGAATATGTGTTTCATATTACAAATGCGTCACACAACCAGACAACCTATAGCAACATGCAAATACAAACAATAAATTGCAAATGTGATGCATTTTAATTGCCTAATCAATATGTAAATGTGGTTCATTTATAGAAAATGTGTTTCACCTAACTACATGCGATTACCCTATTCTCATATGTGATGCAAGAAATCACATGCGGTGCAAAAACTAACAAATGTGATCTTTCCCTAAATGACCTAAAAATGCCTAGGTGTGATTTTGCATTTACATCGTTTCACGAGAAAATGCGTTGCATGCGAACACAAATGTGGTGAACTAAAAATGACGCATTCAAAAATTTGACTTTGACTGCCTAAAACTACGTGCAAAACAAAAATTCAAGAGATCGTTCAAAGGTACTTATTGAGGATCCTGCATCGGCAGGCCATCGGAAGGTCTAGATCCTATATCCATGATGATGGGTGTATCGAACTGGAGACATCTTCGCCAGGTGCTCAAAGAAAAATCTTCAATTCTTCAACTCTATAGGGTGCAAATGATTTGAATTTTACCTAATTTTTGTTTATACCTAGGGTTAAAAGTGGCATTTCTTTTGACCTTGTCTATTGGTCGTGTAAACTTCCATCTTCGATCAACCTATACATGTCCCTAGCACTTCCAAATTCAATTCCGCCAACTCCATAGTATTTCTGGCTATCAAATTGACTTATTAGGACTATTCCCTAATTTTTTGAAATTTTTCAAAAAAATTTTATTAATTTTCCTCGAGGGGCACATACCCCTAACTTGTTTCATGCCGAGTATTATTTTTAATGTGATTTTCTTTGACATAAAGCCTAGAACAACATTGTATCCAAGAGGGAAAAACTCAGAGACACCTAAAATTGGTCTAGGCCCATGAGAACCACTTTTCTCGACATAATTTTCTAGTGTCCATGGTCATGATTAAATAATGTTAATTAGTTAATTATTTCTGAAACACATCTTTCTTATATTAAATAAATAAAATTTTAATTATTTGATTAATTCATTATGACCCTTATTCAACTTTGATTAATTAAATGAATCTTATTTATTTGATTACGTCGTTAATTAATTAGTTCCTTTTCTGAA
This sequence comes from Sequoiadendron giganteum, assembly GCA_007115665.2. Taxonomy (NCBI): domain Eukaryota; kingdom Viridiplantae; phylum Streptophyta; class Pinopsida; order Cupressales; family Cupressaceae; genus Sequoiadendron; species Sequoiadendron giganteum. Next base: position 782,228,606 of record CM021102.1, on the reverse strand, counting down.
TTAAATAATTTATTATTTAATTTACCCCTTTATCATATTTCAACTATAATTAAATATTCTTTTCGAATTATTTATTTATTCAATTAACCTTTTCGACAATCAATTAAATAAATCATTATTTATTTAATTAAATGTTTTATAATTTTGAATGTTGGATTAAATAAACATTTAATTCATTAAAATAGTTATTTTTGTCACATGCTTCTATCATGTACTTAACTAATTCTTCACTTACCATCTAGCTCGAGATCTATTTAAATCCATCAGTTATCTCTTGATTCAATATCTGATTGTCTCTGCGAGAGACTCTCCGTCTTGATCAGTCAGTCTAATTCTCCTATATGAATATATTTATTAATTAAATATCTTTAATTAATTAATTAATTCATGTGTGCATTTGAACAAATCGTTGTCGAGTTATAACTTTATCCTTTTCATTCAATTCTTATCTTTCTAATTTTTGAAGACTTTCAACTGAAGATTAAATCATTTATTTAATCTTGATCTCTTATTCTGTCTATTTTCAAACAGTCTTAATAGTAGATTAAATTATTATTTAATTTAATCTTTATCCTGCAGAATTTCCCAACTCACGTTCTAACTGACAAAAATATCACATCGCATGACATTCATTAATCTAGATCGTTGATCTCTCTTTTCAATCTAGTCTGATCGTTCAAAAACCAGCTTTGTATAAATTGGCTGACTTTTTCCATTATTCCTCCTCCAAAAATCAATACTTTTGGAAGAACTTGTTAATCTTCGATATTTTTATTTAGTAATACATACCTCAAGGCTATACTTTCATACATATTGAAAATCTGAGAGCAAGAATACCATCATGACAAAATGGAGAAGGACAATCAAGATAATTCAAAGGAGTTTTCTGATATTCAGTGAGACTATTTCATGTTTTGCTTTAGTTATTTGATTACTGGTTTAGTTTATTTCTTCATTCTTAGTTGTTTGATTTAGATTAATGCATGTTTAGATTAGATTTAACCATCTTCGCTTGCAGAGTCATTTTATCTATGTCACATTTTGTGAACCCGACGTAAAGACAACTCAATCTTCGTGAATCTATTCCACTTTTTCGATTTTTCTTTTGTAGGTATCATACGAAAAAATGCATTTGATTGACAAAATGACGCATTTGATTTCATGAAACGCAACTAAAATTTTTTGTGAGGCATCTAACAACACGAGACACATCTGAGGCTTTCTGTGACACATTTCACTGATAAAATCGTAATGCATCTGCAGACTAAAACAACGCATTTGGCTAGTAACAATTTTGATTATGAATTTTTGATGTTTTAATTTTTTGTTCTTTTTCATTTTTCTTTTCACTAATGTTCTTTTTGTAGCATGTGATTTAGGAGGATAACATAGTTTTTGTAGGATGAAGCATAGAAGACATTGAAACCAAAACCTCTTTTTCTACAAGACGAATGACGAAGACAAACATGAAAACTAATAAAAAATTGCATGCAAAACCTATTGTCGAAGGCTTTAATTTTTAAAAAGAACTTTATGTTTGGTAGCTTAGATAATTTTCATTTGGATTAAAATTAACCATTGTCTACTTTGTTTGGTCTGAAAGCACATTTTGTTATTACCCTCACGATTTGGTATATCGAAGTATCATCTCCCCTTATGCATTCATGTGATCCTGGGTGCAAGAGAAATGGTTATTGACTATAGAACTTGGGCCTGTCTTGGTGGGAAAAAGTACTCACCCCAAGACAAACCAGACCGGTAACATGCTAGATGCCAAGCTACTTCCAGCCGGTATATAAAAGTGAATTCTTGGGGAAATTACAAGAATCGTGCTCACTTTTTTGACTAGAAGCGAAGCAATGGTCTCTCACCGCATGGATGGTGCCCCACAAACATAATTCTCTTACTAAAAACCTTGTTGTAGTTTTTACCAAAATCCTGATCTATTTACTGGTGCAATAGGTCAGACTTGTGAAGCTGTCTCAAATCCTTATGGTTCATGTGTAGAGATGAAATATATGCCATGGGAGTTTCATGGGTACAGTAGCTTGGTTGCCTCGTATAAGTGAGTGTCATGGAGGGGAGCCAATGGGGTCAAGCTACTAGTCATCCACCTTGAATATGCATAGCTAGGGAAACCCAATTGAGAACTCAACAAATACTATCCAACACAGCCTAGGATTTTAATAGATTCATACATGTCAAAACTAAAAAAACTTTGTCTTCTATGATTGTATTTTCTTTATTTTTCAAAAACTTGATCATAAAACTAAGTCAGTCATAACTTTTTCATCAGAAAACTGCAACTGTAAACTGAGTCACAACTGTCAAATTTGGAGCTGCATGTGTCCTTACGATTCACAAATGTCAAATTGAAAACCGCATGTGTCTATTAACAAAGTCAGTTTTCATAGAGTTTAGATTCTGAAAGTCGCATCTACTTACTAAGTCGCATCTGATAATTGAGTCGCATATTTCATATGGTAAGCCGCATCTGTCTGCGAAAGTTGCATTTTTCTGTCAACATTCAAGACTAGGTTTTATCTATTAGCCGCATCTAAAAACTACAATGCATATGCTAGATTTATCAATGCATTTGCAACTTGAACCGCAATTGACTGTCAACAAAAATTTCAAAAACTGCAAACTCAGTCCAAAAACAAAACTATCTTTTTCACCTCTATTTCTTACGGTCAACCTTGGACAAAAACTAGAAAATTGCTCAAAAAACTTGCATTGTTTAGGTGTCATTTACATCTTAGAGATAGTCATCTTAGTTGCAAAAACTTAGTTACCCTATTGGAATTTTCATATCATAGATTAGAACAACTTTTTGCATCATTGGATAAGTTCATACTTCGATTTGTTATTATCATTGAACCTAGTCACTATTGTCTTACTAATGAATCTTTCCAGCTCATCAGTCTAGTTTGGGAAATTCACCTTATCAATTGTCTTTGTCCTACATCAGGTTCCTTGGTAGAGTTAAGTCATAGCTTTGGATTATTCCATAGGTGGTAAGTTATACCCACTTAGAATCATTTACCATCATAGTCTACTCAAATTTTTTGCATATAATCCATCCTAGCGTATGTCATCCTAGTATACGTCATTTTAGAAATCCTTGATTTTAGTGACATGCTTTATATTCAGAAAATTCCAAAAACATAGAAATATGACATATCAGTTTCTAGACATAGTTTTGCATTTCCCATTTTGAGAAACACTTACATTGGTGAAACAAGGGCTAAGAAGAAACAAAGAGAAATGTCAGACCCCAATGAATTCATCAATCCTTTTGGAAACCAACCATCAGGGAAAGAGAGACCACATTAAAATTTTCTTGAAAAACATGTCACTACAGACACACATGGAAATATTTTTTCTAAAGACATAGATGTCGTCGTACACGATCCTGAGTTTGCATCCTTTATGGATGAGTATTTGGAAAATGATCCCCAATGATATCTAGCAAAGTTGCTAGTAGAAGGTGCCACACTACCACCAAGATTTGATGTTCACACTTTGAAAACAACATCTACTCAATCAATGTAAACCGTGACATCAAGTGTCTTTGTTCCTCAAATTACCGCAGCAATACCAACTGGCATACCTACTCAAACATCATCAATTGTAAACACAACCCCATTCAACATAACACAAGGTTTACAATTGACTGCGGGAGCATCTTCATCAAACCCCTTTGGCACAAACACTACTGGTAAAAGATCCAAAGTTGGCACAAACATAACTATACCTCATACAAACACTAGTACCACCATTCTACAAATAGGGGTTACACAAATAGGAAATATTCCTATACCAAATTAGAACATTCCAACATGAAAAATTCTTATACCTAATCAGAACGTTCTAACAAGATATATTCCTACATCGAACTAGAACATTTAGATAGGATATATCCCTACACCGAATCAAAACATTCAAATAGGATATATACCCTCGCCAAATCACAATCCGTCATAGAATATTTCATTTCAGAACACTTACATTGATCCAAACAATGCAAACAACATGACATTGACATAGATAGATGTTCTGCAAAATCAAATGCAAATCCTTCAACAACAAATGGACAGTATGTCTATGTCAGGCAAACGAACTATCTTAGCGCAATATTTATGTCCATGTCCTTTTGACAAAGTGCTATACATGACACCCTTCCCACATAGATACATTATACCGAGTTTTCCTAAGTATAATGGGAAGAGGAATCCTTTAGAACACATTAGAGAATTTTCTACAACATGCATGGACATCTCGTATGACCCAACATATTTAATGAGACTATTTTCGTGAACCCTAGCTGGGATAGCATTGGAATGGTTCTCTAAACTACCATATGGCATAAGATCACAGGGTGAATTATCTAAGAAGTTTTTTGAACATTTCTCCTTCAACATAGACAATGAAATAACGATAACTACCTTGTGTCACACCATGCAAGAAGAAGGAAAAACTTTCACCACTTTCTTTCAGAGATGGAGAAGTTTAGCTAGTCGATGTCCAGTTGAGATACCAAAAAAATAAAAAGTCATGATATTCCTTGAAAATATTCATCTAAAACTAAGAAGTGACTTAAGAGTACATTATTGTACCTCATTCCTTGACTTGGTGCAAAAGGGAATTATACTTAAAAAGGGCCTCATTGACAAAGGAGACATTAAGGTACCAGGCAGGAACCTAGCTGTTCAACATCAAAATGCTCCCAATGATAGAAACAAGTTCTGGTCTAGAAACAAGAATGTAAAAAATGACAGAATTGTTGATGCTAAGACCCTACATGCAGGACCTATCATCACACTTAGAGGTTACAACTCCAATCAGGACATGACTAATAATCTAGATCAAACAACCAACTTTGTCCAAAATTCACAACAACAACACCATAGAGGAGATTCCCTAAACATGAATTTACCCCTTTGGGGGAACCAATCAAGACAGTTTTTAAAGAGCCGATTAAACATAATCTCCTAAAACCTCTAGAGCCAAAATAGTATGATACTAGATAGTTTAAACCCTCATGGTGGGATGATAATGTCTATTGTGAGTATCATCAAACAAAGGGACATAACCTTCAACAATGACGACAACTAAAAAACATCAGACAAAATTTTGTTGAAGACAGAACCATAGAAGTCAATGGGTAGAAACATACCAAGAACAGTGATCACAAGGTCTTCACGAATCTGTTACATGACCATGGGAAAGGAAAGGCCTCCAGTTCAGGAACTAAGAATAATACCTCAGCCAATTATAACAGTGCTAAGTATGATTATTATGTTGTTAGAATAAGTGGATTAATTAGAAAGTGAACTAACACACCAATGAAACATTATATTGAAAGAAACTAATTAGAAAATACAAATGCAAACTCTAAAGACAACAACCTCTTCAAATTCGTCTCATTGTCCTCTATCTCCAAGGATTTGATCAAAGTTGTTGGCTCTCAATTGTGTAAGTAGTAGCATGTTGAAATGACAACTCTGGAGAATGAGATTGATTGAAAATGCACGTGTATTTCTATATGATTTAAGCTATGAAATTGAAATGCTATGATGCTATGATGCTATGATTATTTGAATGCAACTATAGTAATTACGCATGAAATCTAGGATGCAGGGGTCTTTTTCAACTCATAAGAGGGCTGTATTTATAGATTTTTGAAGGCAAGAATCCAGTTGGCGAGGATCAACGGTTGAAATTCAAACCTGTTAAGACAAACGCTGAGAGATCAAGGAGTTGAGAGAAAGGTGGAAGGTTGAGAGGAAAGTGGAAGAATGTTTTCAACCCACAAAACCATCCTCATTCAAAAATGGAAACAAATTCCCATTTGTTACCTCATTTATGAAAATTGGTTGAAAGTTGAAGATAATTGCTAATTAAATAAATAAATTTATTTAATTACATGTGACAATGAATTTAGAAGCTTCCACAATTAAATAATTACTATTTTAATTATGTGTGAGAAGTGAAAAAGATGAGTAATTAAAGATTTTACAATATTTAATTAAGTGTGAGATTAGGAAAGTTTCTAATTAAATATTTCGAATATTTAATTAAATGTGAAATGAAGAATTTAGAAAGTGTCTAATTAAATATTAGAAATATTTAATTAAATGTGGCATGAGGGAATATCATTTAAATTTAAAATTTAAGCTTGTGATAATTAATATAAATAAATTGTGAAATTTATTTAATTAATTAAGAGGAATTGGAAAAATAAACAATATGAATAAATAATTAAATTTATTTATATGTAGATGACTTAAGAATATTAATTAAATAATTCATATTTAATTAATTAACAGGTTTGATTAACTATGACCATTTTTAGATGTGTACATTTTGCCCCTCTTTGAAGTGATGTGTTTCACGCATTGCTTCAAAGAACTTGCCCCTGAAATTGGAAATTTACCAATGCTATATGCCCCCTCGAGAGATAAATCACATGATGAGAATAATGATGAGGATGATTTGAAAGAATTTAAATGATTTTCGGAGCAAAAATGGTGATTTAGCTCTCAAAATAGTGCTCTGTATAGTAAAAATATGAATAATTTCCCACTTTTACCCCCTTAAAAGGTGAAAAGGGTGAAAACTCATTGCCATTTGAATAGTAACTTATGGTAATTTTCAAAGCTTTGAGAGATAAAAACAAGATGCCGATCCATTACGAGTGCCACAGATTCGAGCGAGCTCATCGGTATTAAAGACCAGCTGCGTACGGACCTCCAGTAAGTGGACTTGATCTGCTTTGCAAATTTTTTGATTGACTTTTACATATTTTTAAATTTTTTACGTTCTACTTTAGCGCATGTGAGCCATAGTTTGGCGCATCCATTAGATAGATTTGCACATAGAGAATAGCGCATAGATGTAGAACAATTATGCATAGATGGAATTGCGGATAGGATAGATTCAGTAGTGCATTTAGGAAATCTTCTTGCATTGGATGCTTGTTTAGCGCATAGGTTAGTTTGGCGCATTGATGAGATAGAGTTGTGCATCCGCATGATAAAATCACGCATAGGTGATTTAGCACATTTGTAGTTTGTTTTAGCGCATAGACTAGATAGAATCGCGCATAGACAGAGTCGCGCATTGCACGACTGTTTTAGCGCATCAATGGATTTAAATTGTGCATTCATGTTTTAGCGCATTGATGGCCTATTTTAGCGCATCCATGAAACTTTTCCGAATTTAAATTTTTGAAGAAAAATTGATAAATTGCTTGATGATTGTTGCTAGATTAGACAACTGATTTTATGCTTTTGAATAACATCAAGGATAGATTAGCCTAGTTTGATAAACTTGTCTTCGTGTTTGAAGAACAAATAGTAATAAGTCTGATAAATTTGCTTCCTTGATTGAAAGAAAAATAGTAAAGATGTTGATAAATTTTATTTCCATGCCATATGAAAAGCAAATAGTAATGATTGATAAATTTTCTTTCCATGTGATATGAAAAACAAATAGATGAAAATTTACTTGCCTTCCTGCTTGAAGAACAAATAAGATTTGATTTGATTGAGCTGATTGCTTGTTTGATATAATTGTTGAACTTGCTTGATGTACTGATTTGATTAGATGAGTTTGAGTATTCCCTGTTGATTGATTTCTATGATTGCTTGTAATATCATAAATGAGGAAGTTAACCTCCTCCAAATTAGAGAGAGATTTCCCCACATGTGGGAGATGATTCCTTGATTTTCCTAGGCTGATTTAGAGGTGATATACTAGTGTGGTTTGAGTCCACTGTTGAGGATCTCGTAGTATAGGATCAACAAAGCACTATTGATGGACTTAGCTGAGAGGTGGCATAGTGAGCATAACACCTTTCATCTACCCATAGGAGAGATTACCATGACTCCAGAGGATGTTTATAGGATTCTAGGTCTTCCTATAGTTGGTGAGCTTGTGATCTATGATCACAAGGAGATTGGAGGGATTGATGCTTTGAGATGAGTCTTCCAGGATCCTCATGTCTCTGGATATGAGATTCCCTAGAAGGAGATGGTGGAGAGATATGCCCCACTGCCTTCGGTGTTAGCAAGATTCATCGGTGGTTTTCTTTGTCCTGATCATAAGACAAATGAACTATTAGTTGGTTGGGGTAGGATTCTGGAGGACATGCTTCTCCACCAAACTAGATATGCATGGGGATCATGTATGCTTGCCCATCTATACCATGATCTTCATCAAGTTGTGTACTTAGATGGGAAGAGTCTCTCCTGTGGAGTTACTCTCTTATAGATATGGGGTTGGGAGCATTTTTCCATTATTGGCCCCATTGTTTGGAGAGATCACCCACTTGGTTTCCCATACATTTACGCCTACACAGGTCCTCTTGTCTAGCTGATGCTAGGAAAGTTAGAGTATTGGTGACGTGTGCTAGATGATTTGGATACAACCATCTGGAGACCGTATTTAGATTGCGATCTATGGGAGGTGGATGATATAGAGTTGCCTTATTGCATGAGATCAAGGTATTTGATCAGGCATACCCCCTTTATCATTGAGCGGTTCCTAGGGATGAGGGTCTTGAGATAGTATGGATTAGTGCAGATGAAGCCATAGGGTCTGGCACACTATGCTAGGCAACGAGAGGATGTGCTAGAGTGGGGTCCATTTGTGATGACCGAGGCTACCAAAGAAGAGTATCTAGAGCTGTAGCCAGATTGTTGGGCTATATATCCATATGTTATAGATGCAGGGATGACAGATGAGTATGTAACATATTTTTAGACACATCCCTTTCTTAGATTTACCAGTCTTGAGGATCCTTCTCCGTTATTGGGAGGACCAACGATACAATGGGCATGATGGAAGCCATAGGCATAGGCAGTAGCAGGGCAGCCACAGGGTCAGGCACAGGCAGGTGCACAAGCACAGGCACAGGTACTGGTAGAGGGAGGGGCACAGGTAGGGCAGGTCGAGGACATAGGCAGGGTAGCCATGGATGTTGATGAGGAGGATGAGGAGGATGAGGAGATAGAGGAGGAGGAGTCAAATGGCTTAGAGGATAGTGGGGATGATGGAGGTGGTGGGAGTGGAGGGTAGAGGTTTTTGTTTGATGTACCCTTTAGTACGAGGCCACGGACATCGAGAGTGGTGGATCAGCCAAGTACTTCGGCTCCATGGATCATTATTAGGGATCCTACACAAGGACAAATGGATACCCTACAGGCAGAGGTTTAGACTCTTCAGAGTCAGTTAGCATAGGCACATGTGACTATCAGCAGGCTATAGGCACAGGTTGCACAACCACCACCTCCTGACCCATAGGTAGCTCAACTCATGACAGAGCGAGACAGCTTCAGGGAGAGATGCATATAGGCCGAAGGGGTAGCTGAGAGACTCCTAAGATCATTCAATGGCACCTCTATTGGAGAGGTTGTGGCAGAGGGATTGGAGACCGCTCGGGAGGTCGAGTATTATAGGATGAGATACTTTGAGGCAGTGCCACCCGAGAGGAGGATTACTTTTACACAGTTAGGTACTCGGTCTCAGACCCATTCACGTAGCCATACCAAGAGTTCTACCAGGAGTGTGGGTCAGCCAACCATGTGAGAGCTCAGAGCTTCAGGGTGCAGAGATCTAGTGAGACCTACCGCCTCGGGAGATAGTAGTAGCCATGTGCCCCATCTAGATGCTCCTCAGTGATCATTGATTGATACATTTATTCATTATATTTTATATATCTTGTTGAAACATTTGATATCCCTATACCTCTGGACATTTGTTTTGATGAGATTTATGAGATGCAGTGGTGATTCGATTATGCATTTGTTATGGATTCATGTATGCACTTTATTTGTATATGCTATGATGTTTATGATTTTTACGATGATGATGCAAATGATGATATGATGTAATATGATTTTCTTTATTTTATGTATGATCATGTAATGCAAGATGTGTTGTAATGATGATATATGATTCAATCTAAATGATTTTCCTTTATGATGTATGAAAATGATTTGAAAACAGATATTTGATCAATATGAATGGGACCTAATAATGATGAAAAAGTGATATAAATGGATATGAAATGAAATGATGATCTAAATGAAAATTTATGATGAAATGAGATGAATATATAAATGAGATGATTATGAAGATGTAATATTTAATGAATTATATGCACATGATATGAAAGTGGGATATGATAATAATGATAATGATATGAATTGGTGAAAGAATGATAATATTGTAGTAATATGATGAAATGGAGATGAAAATGATAACCTAAATGATAATAGGAAATGAATGAAATGGATGCAACCTTATTATCAATGTATATGTATGTAAAAAGATGTGAAACGAATGCAAATGTAAATGTTATGAAATTATATAATAATGAGATGAATGATTAAAATAATAACCATGCATATGATATGTAAAGATGGATAATGATCATGATGAACTAAATGAGATTGAAAAAATGATAATGATAATGAAATGAAAATGTAAGTATGCAAATGCAATGATAATGATAACCTGAATGAGTGATAGTAAAATGATATGCAATGAATGATAATGGAATGATATGTAATGAATGCCCAGGTGTACTCAATTGTTGTCTGAAAAGATATACGAGAATTTTTTCGACCCTCAAAAATCTACTTAAACAGCCCCCAAAATGCAAATCTAAATGAATTATGCAGTCCTAAAATGTAGTAATGAACCATTCTCCTTTTTGTCATTCCATTCTATGCTTGATTTTCATCATTCAGCCTTTTGATATGTTGAAAGTTAGTACAAGCATCAAAGGGTATGTTAGCACCAATGATGACTTGAGTATTACTTTCATGATGTTTGATATAGCAAGTTAATACAAGCATCAAGGTATAATTGAACCAAGATGACCTGAGTATTGTTTGCATAAACGGGAAAAAGTTAACCATTTTCCTATGCAAATCCCCAAATGTCATCAATGATACGTTGTAGAACATGTCCCACGATAAATTTGCACAATACTAATGATTAGCTTATAGATAGCAAGCAAAAAATCATACTCCTTCCTTGTGATTCTAGTTCAGTACATCATTGAACCACTCCAAAGATATGATGTCATCAAATGTCAAAACAAAAATTCAACTTATGCTTTAAGTTTTTCATTATTTTATTCAAATTAAGATCATCCAATTTGTTTCATTTTTCTATCAAAATAGTCGTGTAGACTCAATTTAATTGGACAAGTTTGTTGTTTCTAATATTTTGATTCTTGACACATGTTGCCAATTGCTTGTTTAGAAAGCTCCAAGAAGTGAATTGCCCCCTTAGTGACCTTGTAATCCAACTCCCGCGAGACACAACTACTGCTAAGGATAACCCTAATCATCAAGCCATGATGAAATCCTTGTCATTTCAAGGAGATGTATGACTGTATGTATGTAATGTCGATGAAAGATGGATATGCAAAATGTATCCCAATAGATGAGAGAGCCAAACAAAATGACAAACAATGCCTGTTTACTAGGTTTTCACCATTTGTTTTTATTACACTTTTTCCTGATTTTATGATTTTTTTTGTTGTTACCAAGACACCTGTTTGCCAGGTTTTCATCAGGGCAACGATATTTTTTTCTTTTTTCTTTTTTTTTTTTGCACTTTTTGATTTTTATTTTTTTTTCAGGACTTTTTATATTATTTTTGATATTTTCAAGCATAAAACTTCTTCAAGTGAATGTTGTTGGTCGGATCTTCAAACAGGTCCCCATTTGATGTTGATAAATTATATGCCCTTGATCCATATGCAATAATGATAACGAACGAACCTAGCCAATTAGGTTCGAACTTGCCTTTCTTCTCCCGATCTTGCCGATTACAAGGGTTTTCTTTGAGAACCAAGTCACCCACTTGAAAATTTTGTGGTTTAACTCTGTGATTGTAGATACGGGGAATAACTTGTTGATATCCCTTTAAATGATTAACTGCAGTTTGATGTCATTCGTCAAGCAGTTCCAGCTCTTGCAATCATGATACTTTGTAGTCTTCATCATTGATCAACCCCTTTAGTGGTAAAATAGCTTTTGTTCCATAGACCAAAGCATAGGGAGTAGCACCTGTTGGTGTGCGAATACTTGTTCTGTATGCCCATAATGCTAGATTTAATTGGACATGCCAATCATGGCCTACTTCATTCACTATTTTCTTCAAAATCTTCATAATTGTTTTGTTTGAAGCTTGAGCTTGTCCATTCCCTTGCAGATAGTAAGGTGTAGAGAACTTGTGTTGGATGTGAATTCTTTCACATAGCTAAACATCTTGATTTTTAAAGGGTCTTCCATTGTATGTGATAATGGAGTTGGGAATACCATATCGACAAAATGATATAGTTCAAAATGAATGAAGAGATTTGTTTACCAGTAATAGTTGTTAGGGGAACAACTTCAATCCACTTAGTAAAATACTTAGTGGCTGTAATGATGAATTTGTGTCCATTTGAAGATGACAGGTGTATCTTTCCAACTAGATCCAATCCCCACTGAGTGAAAGGCCATGTTGTGGTGAAAGGTTGTAATTCCTAAGCGGGAGCATGAAGGAGATTCCCATGAATCTGACATTTTGCACATTTCTTCACAAAGATTAATGATTCCTTCTCCATAGTTGGCCAGTAGTAACCCAATCTAACAAGTTTCTTTGCTAAGGTTAGTCCACTTGAGTGTGTCCCACAAATTCCACCATGTACCTCTTGTAAGGCCTTTTCTGATTCATCGTGTTTGAGACATCTAAGGAGGGTATCATCCAAAACATGCTAGTATAAGATGTTAGCAATTAAGGTGTAACATGAGGATTGAAAGATGAAATTTATTTTCTTATTTCTAGAAAAATATAAAGGTAGAATAGTATCCTCTAGGTAAGTGTAAATTTGGCCATACAAGGGAGAATCAGAACTGGTTAAGTGGCAAATGATCTGAGTTTCTGGAGTGTCATAGGTGGGATAAAACAATTGTTCCACCCGAAAATCTTATTGTTCTTGATTCTCTGACAACTGGAGTAGAGATATGCTTGTAGCCATTACATCTGCTACTTTATTATCAATGCGTGGAATTTGTATGAACTTGATAACAACAAAGTATTTATTGAAATCATCCACCATTCTTTTGTAAGGTATCAAATTGTCATCCTTAGCGTGATATTCGTCATTGATTTGATTTATAACAAGTTGTGAATCACCAAAAACTTGAAGTTCTGTGATTTTCCAGTCTACTGAAATTCTCATGCCAATTATTAGTGCCTCATACTCAGCTATGTTGTTTGTGCAAGGGAACATTAGCCGATAAGATTTTGGAATTGTATGTCCTTGAGGTGTAATAAAAAGAATCCCTGCTCTTGAACCATGTTGAGTGTATGAACCATAAAAGTAGAGCGCCCATGGTTGTTTGATAAATGTTGTAAATACATCGGCATCTGAAAAATCGATGTGTTTTGGGTGTTTTGCTAGCATTGGTGCTTCTGCTAACTAATCTGCGATTACCTATCCCTTTATAGCTTTTCGATCCACATAATGAATTTCAAACTCACTCAGGATCATGACCCATTCAGCCAACCTGCTAGTTAAGGTTGCCTTACTTAGGAGATATTTGAGTGGATCAATCCTAGCCACAAGCTTTATTGTATGAGTTAGCATATAGTGTCGTAACTTTTGAGAAGTGAACACTACTGCTAAGCAATATTTTTTAATGAAAGTTTAATTTAACTCATGACTTGTCAAAGTTCAATTGATGTAATAGATTGCTCACTCTTTTCCTAAGTTGTCTTCTTGTGCCAATAATGCTCCTAGGGACACTTCCATGGAAGAAATATACATTATGAGTGGTGCACCTCGCATCGGTGGATTCATTATATACTACTTTATCTAATCAAATGTTGCTTCACATTTGTTCTCCCATTTAAATTGAACATTCTTGTGTAAGAGATGAGTATATGGTAGACTTTTATCTGCCAATTGCACAATGAATCTTTTGATGGATTGTAACCATCCCTGCAAAGAGCGTAGTTGATTAATGTTCCTTGGTGGTGGCATATCAATAATTTCTTGTACCTTAGCTGGATCCACCTCAATTCCCTTTTTTGATACAATATAACCCAGTAGCTTTCTAGATTTCACTCCAAAGACACATTTCTTTGGATTAAGTCTCACTTTGAATTGCTCCATTCTTTTGAAAATTTTAGATAAGATAGCTATTTGTCCTAACCTAGTGTTAAATTTGGCGAGGAGATCATCAACGTAATCCTCCATGAATGTATGCATCATATCATGAAAAATTGTTGTCATTGCACATTGGTATGTAGCTCTTGTATTCTTCAACCCAAATGGCATCACATTCTAGCAATAGGTACCCCAAGGACATGTGAACATTGTTTTATCCTGATCCTCTGATGCAATCTTTATCTAGTTGTATCTGGAAAATCCATCCATTAATGAGTACATCGCATGACCAACAGTCAAATCGACAATCATATCTATGTTTGGCAGAGGGAAATCATCCTTAGGACATGCCTTGTTAAAATCCCTAAAATCTGTACAGATTCTGATTCTTTCATCTAGCTTTGAAACATGTACAATATTGGAGATCCATTTAGCATAGTCGATAATCGAATGAATCTGACATCTAAAAGCTTCTTTAACTCTTATTTAACCAACAATGCAACATGTGGATGCATTTTTCTGAGTTTCTGCTTCACAGGTTTTTCCCCTAGCATGATAGATAGATGATGCATGATGAGATCTAGATCTAATCCAGGCATATCCGTGTAGGACCATGCAAAACTGATTTGATTTTTCTTGAGAAATTCTATGAATCCTGGAATTTCCCCTTCTGTTAGAGATGCGGCCAATTGCAAGACTTTGGGATTTTCTATAGTACCTATATTGAGTTCCTTCGTTGGTTCGATTGGAATAGAAGACCTTTCCTGGTAATGTTCCAAGAGAGTGTCAAGTTTCCCATCCTCTAGTGCCTTTGAAAGGTTTTCACTATTGGATACGCTTTTGATTTTTCTCTTTTCTTGATCTAATACTGCCTTTGTTAGGTTTTCACCATTATATCTTTCTTTTATGTTATTTATTTCATAGCTAAGAAACTTGGCACTTTCCTATCAAAAACTTTGATCTTGTGATTCCCTGGTGGAGCTTGTTTTTGGTTGGGATGAACAAATAAAGTTTATGATGGTTTCATCATTAGGAAAAGTTGGGACATCAATGGGTGTGATTTGTTCCCAATCAATGAGTTCGGGATAGACGAAAGGAAATGGATCATTAGGATGAGTAAGGTCACTGGCCATTAGAGTCATGATACTATTATTAATGTCATTATGGGAGAGGTCTAGGATGGTATCGTCTTGTGGATGATCTGTCTCAGTTTGAATCGAATCAGTCTCACTTGAATCATGATCACTTTGTAGAATGTAGTCAAGCAGAGGCCTTGAGTTTTCCCCTTGTAAGAGTGTGGGTGTGAATTTGTGTACGACATCCACCCTTTTTTTTGTCAAGAATGTATCATCAAAGACATCATCCCATTCATATTCATTGGAGTCAGTGTCAGAATTGTTTGCTTGAATTCGTAGGATTATTTCAGCTGGATAGGTTCAACAATACCCTCTTTTCTTTTACGTATAGGGCCATTTCCTTCATAACCCATTTGTTGCATGATTGCATAGCCTTTTCCATATTGCTCTATGGGTATCTTGACATGTTGTACAAATTCTTCTTCATCTTTATAGAGCCAATCAAGGATAAATCTATCTTCCATTTCATTTTATTTGATAGATACTCCATTAAACTTGGTGATGGGAACTGAAGCTGATGCTAAATATGTTGTAGCCCGTTGTATGGATGTTGATGGTTGACCATGGGATCTTGGAGATATGGGTAGATTAGAGAGACATAAGGAATATTCTCCCACCCCATTATCTTTCAATTTTAGCTTGGTGCCAAAATTACTTATCATTTCTCTTGCTTGTTCATTGTATTTGGAGGTAGAGATGGTGAAAGCCTCTCTATTATGTGGGATGCGTGTGTCCTGAGTTTCTCTTAGGTTAGAACAAGTTTGACTGCTAATGTGATCAACAAGTATTGTTACTTCCTATCCATCATATGGAAAATTCAAGCATTGATGATAAGTAGATGGAATAACTTGCATGTCATGGATCCATGGACGAACCAAGAGTATGTTATAGGATAGATCCCGATCCAGAACCTGACAAATGGTATTCTTCACAATAGGTTCCACTGTAATTGGTAGCATGATGAGGCCTTTAGAAGCTCTTTCCTCATCATCATATGCCTTGATTGTAATCTTCCTTTGTGGATCTATAGATTCTTCTAAATATCCCAAAGCTAGGACCAATTTCAAAGTACAAATGTTTAATCCATCTCCCCCATCTATTAGGACATGTCTAATGCGAGCTTTGTGAACCATCACCTCTAAATAGAGTGATGAATTATGTAGATGGGTTATGGATGAGTCATCCTTTTCAGTAAAGGATAAACATGCGGATGAGGACAAGTGTCCCACCATGGCTTGAAATTTATTGATATCCAGATCAGAAGAGATAGTTGTATCAACAAGTGCCCTTTCCAGAATGTCCTTATGTGAAGGTGACAATTTTAAGAGCTCCAAGATAGAAATTTGGGCCGATGTCTTTCATAGTTGATCGACCAAATTGTATTGAATTGGAGGGGGAACTGACACTGTAGATGAGCTTCCCTTTACAATGATTTTGGCATGTCCCCTTGTCATAGCGTTGACCTCGCGATATTCTTGCTTACCTTTGATTCTTATAGCATTGATTTGTCAATCGTCTGTATAAATATGATTGATAATGGTGTCGTGGACATAATTAACATTCTTGCCCTTGTCACCTGAGGATTCCCCTTTTTGATAATTGGGGAGAGGATCCTTGAATGCTTGATGGTCATCATTGACATTATGTACCTCAACTGTGATGGTACAATTATCAATCAAATCCTGAACAATATTCTTTAACCCTTGGCAATTGTTTGTCTTATGACCTTTACACCTATGATAATCTAAAAAGTGTGAGTCATTCCACGATGGTGGTTTAACTTGAGGCTCATAGTCTCTTTGTGGTGGCAATGTAATAGCATTTTTATTCAATAGTTCTTTGAGAATAGACTCCAAAGATTGGCCCAAGGGAGTAAAACTTTGTCGATTTGAAAAATATGAAGATCTGGGCACATTTGAATTTTGATTATTGCCAAAATTATTTCCATGATTATTGGTCACATTCCCTTGATTGGAAACATTTCCTTGGGTACTAGAATTTCTAGCATTATTGCTACGTTGGACACCTGATACATTAAGAATGATAGGCTTCACATTTACATTGTTAGCATCTACTACCCCATCACTCACAACATTTTTATTTCAAGTCCAAAATCATGACTTGTCATTGTTGATACTATGGTTGTTGTTGTACGAATTTGAACCTTCTTTATCAATTTTCAGAATTCCACACTTGACCAAAGCACCTTCAATAGTAATCGTGTTTTCAATCAATTTTTTAAATGATTGAGGACAGCGAAGGTTTAGTCTGTAACTCATCTCTTGATTAAGACTATCGATAAAGATCTCCATCTTTTCTGTTTCAGGAATAGGACGAGAGTATCTAGCAAACACCCTTCTCCACCTTTGCAAAAATGTAGTGAAGGATTCCCTTACTTTTTGTTTCACTTTACATAGATCAAGCATGGTTATTTGGTGTTGGATGTTGTAGGAGTATTGTGATATAAATTTTAGTTATTAAATCCTCAAATGTTTTGATGGGGGGAGTGATCTTTGAAAGCCACTCCATGGATTGTCCACCCAGACTTCATGGAAACAATCACATTAAGTAGGTATCTTCATGAGCCAATTCTAAGCTCATATTTCAGAAATCTCTCACATTCTCAATGGGGTCCGTTTTCCCATTATACCTATCAAATTTAGGGATTTCATAATTTTTTGGAAAATAAATCATTTGAAGACTCCTATCAAATGGATATGGACATATATCATCCAAAACATACTTCTTTGTTGCACCCCCTTGCATTTCTTTTATTTACCCTTGTAATTCTTTTATCTGTTGAGTAAGGGCACTAAAATCATTAGGAGGAGTTTTAGGATTCTCTTTAATCCCTTTTGTGTCAAAATCGGTAGGTAACTTAGCTCCTTGATTAGCTAATGAAAGGAAATATCTTTCCTTTTTTCGTTCTAAAATCCTTTCCATAAGAGTATGGAATTGGGGATCTTGCTCTTCTTCTTGGAGCTTTTCTTATGTTATCTCTTCAATATTTGAATTATGAAAGGGATTCCCTTCCCTATCACTATTATCACCCATTTTTCTTATTGTACTTTCTCTTTCATCTCTTTCTATGTGCTTTTGAGATCTTGTGACAATAGGCATAAGCTTTTTCCGAATTTCTACTAACTTTGATCAAAAGAATGTAATAGTGCAATTTTCATAGATATGAAAGTCAGGATAGAATGAAGATTCTATGACTTAAGAGATTTCTAATCTTTAGCTCATGATTCCCTGATTGAAAGGATGAAAATCCTATTTACAAGAATTAAACCAAAAATAAAAAATAAAGATGATTTTTCACTTTGTGAGGTTTGATCGTAGTTTTGTAAAAATAAGGATTTGTGATAAATGCCTAATGTGTTTGAGTTCTCTATTGCAGAAATTGATTAGGATGAGTAGAGTATACAATTGAAGGTTGGGGAATATAAGAGGAACAAATACACTGACTGTGATTGTGCCTTTGAGAAAGGGATCTTCTTTGAAAGAAGGCTCGCGAGTATAAAGGTTCTATAACATAATCATCAGTGAAACCTCTAACAAAGTCATGATATTGGTGAATAAAGGTCCTATGTTCAAGCAAGACCTTTCGACTTTGGTATAGAAAATTTCCTCTTCTTCAATAAATTCTTATAGCCGAGAGATTTCTTTGGATTTCTAATTTTCCTCTCTAGGAATTTTCGGCAAAAGTTGCAGACTTCCAAACCCTGAGCATAGAAAAAGACTAGACTGAGAAGACTAATTTCTGAATGTCAGAAAATACCTAGGCTCGGAATAGAGATGCACCAAAATAAAGCACAAATGTGCTGAAACAAAGCATAGATGCACCTAAACAGAGCACATATGCACCTAAATAGAGCACAGATGCACCGAAACAGAGCACCGATGCACCGAAATAGAGCACCGATGCGCCGAAACAAAGCATAGATGCATCAAAACAGAGAATAGATGCACTGAAACATAGCACATATGCACCAAAAACATAGCACAGATGTGCCGAAACTAGCCAGGGATGCGCTAAACTATCCAATTATTTTTCTAAGACAAACATGTTTTGACAGTTTGATATTTTCGGATGATCTTAATCTAATTTAAATGTGAAAAAAATGACATACAGTAATAGATAGTTGTTTTGCTAATCCTAAAATCTAAATAAAGAGTGTATGTTCTTGAGATTTTTACAAGTATTGAACAATATAAGCACTTCAATCAGACTCACTCTTAGTTTGTCAAATAGGTCATCATAGGAATCACAACCCATGGCTTAAAATCGTGTTGGCTCACACAGCCGTGTCACCCCCTAGAGGGCGCCCATGTTTTTATCTTTTCCAGGTGCTTACTCAAGGTTAGATTTCTCGATCCCTTGAGCAAACAATCCGTGGTGATTATATGGTGAGTATCTTGTGGGAAAATTCTTCCCTCCCCTTGCACTTTGATTAAAATGATGTTTGGATACCGACACGGCTGGCTTTCTACACTATGGTTCATAGTAAAGGTTTATGTTTGGCGTAGCAATAGATAAACTCCCTCAAGAGACCTCCCAATATTTAAAACAAATATTTTGGGGATGGTTATCTTGCTCACTTCCATTGAATATGAGTTTCTCCAAAATTCAATTTTGATTATAGTGGGTTGGAAAACCTAGCTTTGGTTGTTCCCACTTAGGTCGTTCCCATAGGGTGAGTACTTTTTCCCACTATGGCAGGCCTTCTAAAGGATTTAATAAAACATGAAATGCATAAAAATGAAATAGGTAAGTATAATGTTCTGATCACCCAATAAAGGGGAGAGCATAGACCTATTACCCAGCAATCAAAGAAAACAAGTGGTTCAATTTTAAATCCAAATAATGGTTTTCTATGCTAAGTGAAGATTTTGCTTTACAACAAACATTGGATTCATTTTAACCAGCCAAAATAAAGTTTGGTGACTATCCTAGGATTGATAAATTCTAGATTTTAATGTCTATCCTAGGATTGCTTCATTTTATTTAAAAGTTGAAGTGAAATTTTTTGTTCGCGGATGGCGTCAGGATCAAAATTTGCTTTTACAACCCCTCTATGCACTAAAAAAGGCCACCAATGCACCAAAACAATCAACAAATGCGCTAAATGATCAAGCAAGGATGCTTGAAAATAGGCCATCTATGCGCCAAAGTAGTCCATCGATGCGCTGAAACAGTCCATGGATGCACTGAAACAGTCCATGGATGAGTTGAAATAGTCTGTGGATGCATTGAAACAGTCTGAGGATGCACTAAATAGAGGCTCGATTGCTCCAAAATGCAACTCCACTCCGTCGCCTGTCAGAAAATTCTGTAATAAAAAGATTAAAAACAGGGGGATACCCCATGGTGGGTGCCAAAAAAAGTGTTGTTAGAATAAGTGGATTAATTAGAAAGTGAACTAACACACCAATGAAACATTATATTGAAAGAAACTAATTAGAAAATACAAATGCAAACTCTAAAGACATCAACTTCTTCAAATTCATCCCATTGTCCTCTATCTCCAAGGATTTCATTAAAGTTGCTGGCTCTCAGTTGCGTAAGCAATAGCTTGTTAAAATGAAAACTCTGGAGAATAAGATTGATTGAAAATGCATGTGTATTGCTATATGATTTAAGCTATGAAATTAAAATGCTATTATTCTATGATTATTTGAATGCAACTATAGTAATTACACATGAAATCTAGGATTTAGGGGTCCTTTTCAACTCATAAGAGGGTTGTATTTATAGATTTTTGAATGTAAGAATCCAGTTGGCGAGGATCAACGGTTGAAATTCAAACCTGTTAAGATGAACGGTGAGAGATCGAGAAGTTGAGAGAAAGGTGGAAGAATGTTTTCAACCCACAAAACCATCTTCATTCAAAAATGGAAACAAATTGCCATTTGTTACCTCATTTATGAAAATTCGTTGAAAGTTGAAGATAATTGCTAATTAATTAAATAAATTTATTTAATTAGATGTGACAATTAATTTAGAAGCTTCCACAATTAAATAATTACTATTTGAATTATGTGTGAAGTGAAAAAGATGAGTAATTATATATTTTACAATATTTAATTAAGTGTGAGATTAGGAAAGTTTCTAATTAAATATTTAGAATATTTAGTTAAATGTGAAATGAAGAATTTAGAAAGTGTCTAATTAAATATTAGAAATATTTAATTAAATGTGGCGTGAGGGAATATCATTTAAATTTAAAATTTAAACTTGTGATTTTTTTAATTTTTTATTTTATTAGACTGCAGGAATCGAGTAGCACGACCCCCTATAAACTGCAGTGTGCCTGGTAAACTTTTTAACGTGACCAGTGACACTGGCGCGACACACCCTCTGGTACCACGGGGGTGGGGGAGACTAGACCTCATGACCAACCTCCTGCAACAAGAAAGATTTAGCCAACCGAGCTAGGGCCCCAACCCAACTTGTGATAATTAATATAAATAAATTGTGAAATTTATTTAATTAATTAAGAGGAATTGGAAAAATGAACAATATGAATAAATAATTAAATTTATTTATATGTAGATGACTTAAGAATATTAATTAAATAATTCATATTTAATTAATTAACTGGTTTGATTAACTGTGACCATTTTTTAGATGTGTACAATTATAAACTAGGTACCATCATTAATCATATCCGAGTTGTTGATAAAAATATCAATACCATTACCATAAAGAAGCATCTTGAATGTGCGGTCAATACATGCAGAACTACGATAACCCTTCCATGTCCTTCTTTAGAGCCACAACCACAATCTTCCACGCTTAAGTATAATTTTCTTGACCAATTGGGGAAGACCCCAACATAGATATCCATCTTAGAACTATTGACTATATCACTAGATCACCGAGCCATTCTTGACAAAGCCTTGTAGATCACAACAGCCCCTACCAACATAGATGTCAATTGTTTCAAAGAAATGGTAGGATACTTAACCAATTCCCATTATGCCATATTCTCTCAACAAGATTATTCAACCAAAAAGACCCATCATAACGATTTGTTACACCTTGAGGTTCTTGTCCATCAAACCAAAGTCAGACGAGTCTTTGAAGATGGAGGAGAAGGGTTGAACCTTTGTACCTTGAAATTGGTTAAGGCATTAGAATTCTCAGAAGCATGTGTGGACGTCACTAAGAGTATAGTCATTAAGGCATATGATAATGAGGAAAGATCATCCAAAGGAGTTGTTACACTCCCTATCAAGATTGGCCCTATTGTTATGGACACTAGCTTCCAGGTCTTGGATCTCACCATTCCCTATAACCTTTTGTTAGGTAGATCTTGGATACATGCAATGAAAGTCATACCTTCCACATATCCCTAGTGTCTTCAATTCCCATATAATGGCACCAAAGTCACCATTGATGGTGATCCAGATCCTTTTCAATATTGCACAAGCCTACACAAAATACCACAATGACAGGTGTCAGTCAATCAAGAGGACTCATCATCTACCTTATCCATGTACGTTGATCGATCAACTCTTACCAAGTCCATTACATCACAACCACCATTATCCACACCTAAGGTCAAGATCCAAGACAAGGGTTGTGGGGAATATCACATGAAGGCATCTTACTGTGTCAGTCAGCTGGTTCCACCTAAGTCATATAGTTTTCCCACAGTAGCTAGGAAATAGTCAGTTGTCGCATTCCATGTCCCTCCTATAATGACATTTTCAAAATGGGGAGAGTTAAGTCAAGAGGTTGTAGACCAAGAAGATGTCACCTCCTAGTTGTATACTGAAGACAATGAAAACCCTCCACCATCTATATAGATATCTAAGGATCAATATGGAAAATGCTTCATGATAATACAAAGCAAAGGATATGATGAACATAGTGGGTTAGGACTACATTAGAATGGAAGGACTGAACCAATCATTTTCTCACCATGACCAAGAGGACTAGGCCTAGGGTTTCAACCGATTAGAATTGGTATTCCTGGTCCTCCATTATTGTTACAATAGGACCTAAGTGCTTCTGAAGACATCGAGATATCTCACAAACAACTTGACCCAGTTTATGATGACTCTCCTGACTCAAGCAACTACGAATGGGATTCACTTTCCTCTACTAGTATGATGGACCTAGACAAGCTATTTGGTGAACTTGATAAAATGCTACAACCCACACCAACTCCATCTAGCCCTCGTCCTAAAAAGTCCTTGTCAAAAGAAGAATGGATTAAGTTGTATTATTGGGAAACCCTTGATCCTGAATCTTGGGCACCTAACGAACCATCTTCTAACAACCTAGCCCTTGCAATTCTACCTCAACCAAGTTTACCTATCCCTAGGGAGAAGAACAAAAAGGAGTTAGTCCAAAACTTCTATGACCATGTTAATCACTCTATATTCACCTTGTCAGCCTCCACATTTGATAACTCTGATGATGACATGCCTCTCGTATATCCCCAACTTATTGATTGGGATAAAAAAGGTACACCCATCTTAGACATATTCGATAATGACAAAGAGATAGCCGAGTTTATGGGACTTTGAGAAGCCATACCTAGAGGGGATCATAAAGTTTGCTTTACCATAGACTTAGATGATAAAGCATATTTTGGGGAGTTCGTCCACACCTCTAGTCCAAAAAATAAAATATAAAGAAAAACAATAAAAATGAAGAAAATGACAAGTCCCTAGGTGAAAACCGAAAGGCACCTTTGGAAAAAAAAATAGTAAAAATAAAGGACGTATCTGAGGGAGAAAACCTCCCTGAGGCATCCAAGGATGGAGGTTTGAAAATTCTCCCAGTTGCTTAGGAAAAATCACCAATGTTAGTAGAAGATTATGTCGAGATCAACATAAACATAGAAGAAAACCCTCGAGTAATATATTTTGCAGCATCTTTGACAGAGACAGAGCAACAAGAGTTTTGAGACTTCTTCAAAAAGAGATAGATACACTTTGCATGGTCATATGTTGATATGCCTGGGCTAGATCCAGACCTTATATTGCATCATCTACCATTATAGCCAGGTGTTAAGCCACTCAAACATAAGCTAAGGAAAATGCAACCACAAATCGCTTTACTAGTCAAAGTTGAACTTAAGAAGCTATTGGATGTTAGATTTATCAGATCCATAGACTATGTAGAGTGGATATCAAATCTAGTACTAGTGACCAAACCATCTTGGCACATTCGCATTTTTACAAACTTCAGAGATATCAACAAGGCATGTCCTAAGGATGATTTCCCTTTGCCCAACATTGACATGATAGTGGACCTTATAGTAGGATATGAGATGCTATCCCAAATGGATGGTTTCTCTAGGTATAATCAAATCAAAATCGGAGTTGATGATCAACACAAGATAGCTTTCACATGTCCATGGGGAACATACTACTAGAATGTTATGCCTTTTAGGCTCAAAAATGTTGGAGCTACATATCAACGTGCAATGATGACTATTTTCCATGACCTTATACATACTCTCATGGAAGACTATGTCGACAACATAATAGCCAAATCATTAACAAGAGTAGATCATTTGAAGGTCTTAGAAAAGATATTCCAGAGACTAGAAAATTACAAATTCAGATTAAATCCAAAAAAGTGTCTTTGGTGTTAAATAAGAAAAACTTCTAGGATATATCATTTCTAGAAAAGGCATTGAAGTGGACCCCACAAAAGTAAAATCTATAGTGGATATGGCTCCACCAGCCAACATTGGTCAACTAAGAACACTACAAGGGAGATTACAGTCTATCAGATGCTTCATAGTACAATTAGCAAACAAAATACATCCATTTCAACATTTGCTCAAGAAGGGAGTACCGTTTGTCTAGACACCCAAATGCCAAGAAGTTTTCCAAAAGATAAAGGATTATATGCTTGTTCCACCTATGTTGATGCCACCTACAGATGGTAGACCTTTGATACTTTACATTTCAGCAACTCAGTCATCATTAGGAGCCCTACTCACACAAAATGATGATCAAGGTCATGGGACAACAGTGTACTACATCAGTCATACTTTTGTTGGATATGAACTGAATTATAGTAACATAGAATGTTCCTATCTTGCGATAGTCTTCTCTACTCAAAAAATTCGACACTATATGCTAAACTGCCAAACCATGCTGGTCACAAAGATTGATCATTTGAAATATCTCCTAAGTAAAGAAGCATTAACATGCTGATTGGCTAAATGGGTGATGATACTTAGTGAATATGACATCTAATATGTGGAGAGGAAAGCTATAAAATGGAAAGTAATTGTAGATCAATTAGCAGATGCACTAATTAAGGCAGACCATCCTTTAGTGGCAGATTTTCTTGATGAGTTTATCTTCAAAGTTGACACTAGAACCACATGGAAATTATACTTTGACGGGTCATATACTAATCGTGGTTGAGGAGTAGGAATACTATTTGTTACACCTCAAGGCAATACTATTCCTAAATCATTCAGGATTGCTTTCCCCTGCACCAAAAACATAGCGAAATATGAAGCCTTAGTGACAAGACTAAGAATGGCAGGCCAATGGAAGATCAAGAGTTTACATGTTTATGGAGATTCTCAGCTAGTAGTCTGGCAAGTCAATGATGAATATGAAACTAAAGATGAGAAACTTTCCCCCTACAAGCGCATGGCCGACAGTTTCAAGCAATACTTTGGTGACATCACCTTTCAACAAATACCACACATTCAAAATAGGGTAGTAGATGCTATGGCAACCGTGGGTTCCTTATTGGATATTCCTAGCAACATGCTCAAATTTGAGTTTTGGGTCGAACAAATTTTGGTCCCTACTTATGATGTCCCCAATTCAGTAATGGTGTGTACGATTGTTGGTCCTACTTCCCCTTGGTACAAGGACATATACGACTATCTAAATTCCCAAATCCTACCTTTAGACCTATTAAACAACCAACGTAGAACCTTTATCTATAGGTCTGCCAAATACACCATTATTGGAGATACCTTGTATAGATGTACCTTAGATAACACCTTGATGAGATGTCTCAATGATAAAGAAGGACAAGCAACCTTACATGTGGTACATGAAGGTATATGTGGATCCCATTCTAGCGGTCCTACCTTAGCCCACAAGATTATGAGATTAGGCTATTATTGGCTTACTATGGAAAAGGACTCATATATCTGTGTCAAGAAATGTCAACAGTGTTAGATGCACAGAGATTTGATATGCACGTCAGCATAGGAGCTCCATCCGATTACTTCACCATGGCCCTTTTCCCAATGGGGACTTGATCTCATAGGTAAGATACACTCTCCATCATACAATGGCCATAAGTTTATCATAACCACCACCAAATACTTCACCAAATGGATTGAGACTATTCCCATGACTTACATCACCAACACACAAATATCCAGGTTTATCCTAAACTACATAATCTATTGGTATGGTTTACCTCAATCCATCATCACAGATAATGGCTGTCCATTCAAAAACCAAGAAGTCTTCCATCTCTATGAATAATTCCACATCCAAACCATTTTTCCACCCCATATTACCCACAAGGTAATGGCCAAGCTGAGGCATCTAATAAGACCATCATCAAAATCCTCAAAAAGACTGTCAATGACGCTAGTCATGACTGACATCTACAGCTTAATCTTGCCTTATGGGCCTATCACACAAGTATCTGTACTCCCACTAGCACCACTCCATGTTCCCTAGTATTCAATTCTGAAGCTATCTTACCTATTGAGGTTGAAATTCCTTCCCTGTAGGTATCTTTGAAAGGTCATATTGATGATGAAGAATATTGTGTGTCCAAATTCTATGAGTTAGAATTCCTAGATGAACGAAGATAGAAGGCTCTAGATCATTTGCAATAATATCAAAACAATATTCGTTGCAGCTATAATAGGAAATTTCTAAATTGACACTTTGCCATTGGTGACTTTATTTTAATGGAGAACCCGAAGAATCAAGTTGAATGAGAAAAACTGGGCAAGTTTGAACCTAGCTAGTTAGGACCTTATATTATTATAGAAGCCTTTGGGTCAGGAGCATATCAACTCTCTACCCCTAAAGGAGAACCACTTTTGTCACCGATCAACAACCTTCATCTGAAGAGATTCTATGTGTAGCTTCTGAGAACCATGTCTTAATCAAAAAAATACCAAAAAAATGAAAAAATGTTACCTTGATGAAAATTTGGCAAATAGGTGTCTTTGTAACACCAAATAAATTTTGAAAAATCAATAAAATAGTAAAGAGAAATAATTCATCTAATAGTGAAAACCACTTCAGTGGCGCTATGGATAAGTACCATGGTGAAAACCTAGCAAACAGGCACCATATGTAGTCAACTTCTCTCCTTTGTCTACCATCATTCCAATTAGACTTTTTCACCATCACTCATAATAAATGGTTGTCTTATCCATTACTTGGAATGATTGACATCAAGTCCACTCTATCTCCCCACTTCATCCTATAGGTCTTATTTCCAAGTGGGGGCAAATCCTTGATCTGCGTCATTTGGACCTTGTACATAACATCCCAACATAAAAAAAAGTCTTGAGAAAAGATCAAAAACATCATAAAATGTCTTGCAAAAATCCAAAAACATCAAAAAACCTCCAAAAGACAAAAAAATTAAAAACATGTCAAAAATCCCAAAAACAGAATCAGAGTCAGTTGTGTAAAGTTAGTCGTAGACATAGTCAAACTACGTTTCCTCTGCGAATGGACATAGGCAAGGCTATCTATCGATGTGCCCTCGAGGTATTAGGTCTGTCAGTCTAGGTTTGTCATGTATCACATACATAAAATCATGAATCATTATTTGTATATGTCAAAGTCAGTGATTGTGTCAAACTATGAGGTCTCTGTGTGTACAACATAGGCAAGGCCATCAATCGATGAGCCCCTGAGGCCACACTAGGTTAGTCCATTAGGGTTTATCACAATATTTATCACACATGTCATCTAAATATCAAGATAAGTTCATCTGTCTCAATCATTCATGTCAGTCAAAATCAAGTCGAACTACAAGATCTCTGTGTGTACAATGTAGGCAAGGCAATCAATCGATGAGCCCCCGAGGCCGCACTAGTTCAATCCTTTAGGGTACATCATATAAAGTTAGCACAAACACACACTCATAATAGCCAAAGCATCAAAACAAGTCATGCATCAATAGGGAAAATATTGTGCATGTCACACACACGCCCTATTCTGAACGAGGACCCTCTCTTCCCTCTTTTGCTTGTAGGGGCCTTTTTGCTCTACCGTGTTCTACATGCCCACTTTTGTGCCCTAAAAGGTCAACATATTCTCAAAAGTCACATTTTAAGTTTGACCAAATTGGCCCCCTTGAAAAATCCCAAATCTTAAGCCATTTCAAGTTTCCCTTGTCAGATTGCCTTTTTGACGTCCATGGCGCCTTCTGGGCTGGGACCCTCAGGTTTCCCCTCTTGGGATTCTGTTCTGGTTTTGCTGTCCCAAATGGAAATTGTGCGAAGTCAATCCAGCCCTCCGGGCCTGACCTATCAAGATTCCCTTCCTGGGTTTCCCTTTGAACTTCACCATTCCAAATGACCACCAACTTCCATCTTTCCAGATGCCAGACCTCAGAGCTCCCGTCGTCGTTTGCATTTCACTTAACAGATTTTCAAAATGGCTATGGCTTGACATCTTCCCTGCAACCAAACCCCAGTCCTCCCATTGCCGCCTGGGAATTTAAACTTAGCTACTTCACTTGCCACTTTACCGAGCATTTAATTAGAACATTAATGTCACCGGGGTTATATAAACATATTTCAAACTGTCATTTTCACATGACAGACGCGATTGAAAAAGACAATGTCACCCCAAGAATCTCTGCCTCCACACCCGAACCTCTACTTCATCGTTCCTCACAAATTCAACATAGGTCTTCTTTGGGGTTTCAAGGTACATTCACCGTCTGTGCACCTTGTCCTTTTTTCCTCAAAATCATGGTCTAAATCAGGTAAAAAATGATAAAATGAACTAGAATTTTGTAAGGTAGTGCCCCAACCAAGAAACCCACAAATTGGAAGTCAGAAAATGAATGATTGAAGCCATCAAATTTGAGGCCAGAGCCTAACTTCCCCACCACTGTTCTTCAGAATAGGCGGCTGCCTTGTTCAAGCCCAGAACTCTCTTCGGTCATTGCAAACCTTAGCTAAAATTGGTTACAGAAAACCTTACCTCGGGCTTCGGTTTCTGGATCTTTGTCTCCGGGATTCCGTAATCATTTTATCATTCCCAACGATAGACTCCAAGCATACTTGTGGACCCCGACCCTGGAAAATCCATAAATTTGTAAATGAAACCAAACTTGCCCCGGGTCCGAGCCATCAGATTTCCCTTCCTGAGTTTTTGTTGCACCCTCATCATTCCAAACGACCTTCCCCGAGCGTCTTCCCGACCCTCGGACCCCGAGAACGTAAAGTCTATCTTGAAAACTTGGAAAAAAAACTCGACGTCCAAATTGTCTCCTGGCCTTGACCCCCATAATTTCATGTTAGCTTCGTCATTTTGTAGGCTGTCCCGGGACGTCTTTCCAACTCTCAGACCTTGGTCACCCATTCGGCGCATAAAATCTAAATAGGAGATATAAAGTCCAAATGCCCTACGGATATAGGACTCCGAAATTCCATCTCCGGGATTCCATTCTAATTTCGCCATTCCAAATGGCCGAACCTGAACATCTTTCCAGCCCCTGGGCCCTGACCTTTGGTTTGTCACCAGATTTTCTTAAACTGATGAATTCGTCTCCGTGGATTACCGTTTGGACTTGCGTCCCTGGATTGCCGCTTGCATTTTGTTGTTTTGCACGGTTGTCCCATCACAACCCTGACAACATGAACTCTAGAGCCCGGAACCCAGAGTGTCATCCTCCCTGGGCCACTCCAAATGACCTTCCTGTAGCTGAAACCCGAACGCCTAAATGAGGGCTCAAATGACCTCCAAGTCCAAATCGGACTTCGACCCACTTGCTATAATTGAGCCTTTGCTCATGCCAAACCTTTTTTTAATCAAATCCAATACCAAAATGGTCATTTGGAGTGTCTTGCCTCATTTTCCCTTCCAAACGACATTCTGCTAAGGGGAATTCCAGCCCTGGGAACTAGGATTGCCTGTTTTTCTTCCTTATGGTGTTTTTATCAGATGTTAGGTGTTTATCAAATATGAATGATGATTGTTGATCTAACCTTGATGTGCAGGGATTTTTCTGAGGTTGCTTTCCATGATAAAGTTACTAATTCACGTCTCTTTCTGTAGGATTTATGGAATCCGGTGCAGAAACCTCTGGTGCCGCCAAGCAAAAGCGAAAAGGAAATGCCAAAGCACCTCAAGGCAAGGAGGACAAGGATAAAATGAAGTTCAAATTCCAAGGGGTGCCATTAGACTCTAGAATCACCACTCTTTGGAGAGACATCACAGATACCAATATCGGGCATGTCGATATTGACGAATTTACATAGAGGGTCAGGGTGGACCCGAAAACATAAAATGCAAAGTTAATCAAAAGCAACGGACTTACCAAGGCTGTAGGCTTCCTGCCAGCTTTGGTGGCCCCCAAGATGGTAATGGCATACCAGGAAGCGTATCATCCAAAAACCAGAACCATAGTAGATAGAGATAGAAACATCCTTGCAGATATGTCCCCTCTTGCGAAAACTACAATTCTCCACATCCCCACCTTTGAAAGCATGCAAACTCCGATTGTAGAAGAATGCAAGGCACTATGGGATCAGGATCCCATGACATGCAAGAAACTTATTAATAAGTACTGGTTGAAAGATAAGCGGGCCAGTGTTGGAAAAGTTCCTCAGGAGCTCTTTCGTAGTGATTTCTTTGAGGATTATCATGACATCGTCACCCTACTAAGTAGGGTAATGGGCCTTCCTACTGCGGCCTTGTTTCAAGAGTGGATGTTGTACTTTTTAGAGAAAATCCTCCACGGGACTGACGTCGCCTTTTATTGGGGGGAAATAATTAGTAATTTCTTTCATGAGCAATTTATCAGTGTAAAGAAGACATGAAAATTCTACATGTCATCATACCTGGTCTATTTGCTTGCCGATTGACGACATTACCATCGATTGACTGCAATTCCCAATGAGGCACCAAGAACGGAACTTAATCCCTATGAAAAATATCTGCAATTGCAATACAAAAACTTCAAGAGAGACTACTATAGGGTAAATGATGCATTCATTGCCTACATCATCCGACTGCTTGGAGGAGAGTTTGAGAGAAGAGTCTCCCACAATGCCAGATCCCTCCTTAGGAATTACGCCTTCCTCTATATACAATTCCCTAAGTTAACTTATATGCGTGCCCAAGGATTCACGGAAAGGCCAAACAAGCTTACCCAGTACCCCAATGACCGAATCATACTATTGGAGCTGACTTGGTAGTTGTGACACATTGACAATATTCTAAGCAACAAACATCTCACAGGGACACCTTATCCTATTCGCATATTTTCTTTGACACAACATCGTACCAACATTGTATCAAAGAAGGGCAAACTATAGATACCGAAAATTAGTCTAGGCCTGCGAGTACACATTCAACATAATTTTCTATAGTTTGTTGTCATGATTAAATAATGTTTATTATTTAATTACCTTTCTACCACATATTTCCTCTATTAATTAAATACCCTTTTTAATTAATTCATTAATTCAATAATCATCCTTTATTCAACTTAATTAATTAAATAAATCATATTTATTTAATTATGTTGCGAACTAATTAATTCTTCCCTCTTTATCTCTCAATTAAATAATTTATTATTTAATTCCCCCTTTATCATACTTTTCTAACTATAATTAAATATCTTTATTTAATTATTCATTTAACCCCTTTTATGTATAATTAAATATTTATTATTTAATTATTCATATTTATCCTTTTCAAACAGTCAAATTAAATAAATTACTTTATTTATTTAATTAAAGTCTTATTTTTGAATGTTGAATTAAATTAACATTTAATTAATTATTTAATTAATTATGTCACATTCTTCCATCATTCAGTTATCTCTTACATTCACTCACCTTTGGACTCGAGTTCTATTTTTAGTGCTCTAGTTATCTCTTGATTTCAAACACCAATTTAACTTTGAGAGAGAACTCTCCATCACAACTAGTCGATTAACTAGTTCTAACTCATTTTGCATTCACATGCATTTAATCTCCAACTTCTAACTATGGCCTTTGCATACAAAGTCTATTTGTTCTATTTTTGAAGATGAAGATTGGAACTCATGTTCTAACTCACGTTCTAAAATTAGTCTTTATCTGTAGTTGAACTCACGTTCTAACTTGCGTTCTATCTATCACATAACTCATTGCATGGCATTCATCAATCTCGTCCGTCGATCTCTCTTTCAATCTGAGCCGATCGTTCGAAAACACAAAATCTATAAAATGGCCTGTCATTATCATTATTCCTCCTCCCGAAATCATTATACACTTTTGAGAAGAAACAATCTTCGATATTTTGCTGAGACACTTGATGAAGTTATGCTTGCATTCAAACACACAAATATCTGAGGGCAAGAATAACAAGACAACAAAATGGAGAAGGGCAATTGAGATAAATCGAGGAAGTATTTGCATATTCGGTGAGTTCATTCTAGTTTTATTAGTTTAGATTAATCATGCTTACTTATCATTCTTTTTTGTTTTATTTAGATTAGAATTGATGTTTAGTCTTGTGCAGTAGTTAGCATCCATCCACAATTCTGAAAAATCTAAGTTACATTTGGTGAACCCGACGTGAACACACTTCAAATTTGCACATCTTTCCATTTTTCATTTTCTATTTTTTTTGTTTTTTAGTAGGTTTTCCATCCAGTGAACCACATCTGTCATTACGAACCGCATCTACCATGCCATAAACTGCATTCACCTATCAATTACAACATCTACCTATCAATCGCCACATCTTCCTATCAATGAATTCCTGAACTGCATCAGATACTCCATTAACCGCATCCGCCTGTCACCAGTCGAACCGCATCTGTGGCTCCAAAAGTCGCATCTGGCTGGTAAAGATTTTTATTTTTTTTATCGATTTCCGTGCATCCATATTTTCAATTTTCGCTTTTTAGGTGATTTGGATTTTCAATAATATTTGTTTTAGTTGTGTCAAGGAGGAATAACAAGTGTTTGCAGGATGAAGCATAGAAGACAATACAAAAAACAAAGACAAACAATGAACTACTGACAAAATTTGCATGCAAGATCTAATGCTTTTATCTTTTTACCAAGCTTTTTCATTTGATTGATAGATAATCATCATGTGGATTAAAATGAACTTCTGTTTGGTAGTGTAAACAATCTCATTTGGGCTTAATAATTTACCAGTGTTTTTTGTGTCTGTATTGTTAGTTTAGAACCCCATGATTTATTAATCGAAGTATCCTCTCCCCTTGCACATTCATGTGATCCTGGGTGTAAGAGAAACGGTTATTGACTGTAGAATTTGGGCCTATCTTGGTGGGAAAAAGTACTCACCCCAAGATGACCTAGACTGGTAGCATGCTAAAGCCAAGAGACTTCCAGGCGGTATACAAAAGTGGATTCTTGGGGAGACCCCAAGAATCACGCGCACTAGCCCGATGAGATGGACAGAAATGGACTCTCACCGATGTTGGATAGTGTCCCACAAATGGAATGCCCGAATTAAACACCTTGTTATAGAGTTACCAAAATCCTATCTACTTGTTGGCACAACAGGGTCCGCCCTATGAAGCCATCTTACAATCTTACAGTTTACATGTAGAGTTGAAAGGTATGCCATGGGAGATTCATGGGTACTGTAGCTTGGCTGCCCCGTATAAGTGAGTGTCGTGGAGGGGAGCCAGTGGGGTCAAGCTACTAATCATCCACTGTAAATATGCGTAGCTGGAGAAATCCAAGTAAGAATTCAACAAGTACTATCCTAAAAGCCTAGGGTGTAAATGTTTTTCGAGTCTCAACAGTCCATTCATCACAAAATTGAAAATACTTTGCATGCTGTGTTTGCTGTTTGCTGTATTTTCCAAAATATTGCCCAAACAAACAAAGTCAGTCAAACAAATTTCAGAAAAAATTTCAACTGTTAGAAATAGAGTCGCATTTGTCATTTTAATCACCGCATCTGTATTAGCGAGTCACATCTATTAGGGTAATAACCGCATTTGTCTCTCATAAATTTTCTGTTTTCACAGTCTGAAAGTTTCAAGTCGCATCTATCACATTCTGAGTTGCATGTGTGAACGCAAACCGCATCTGTCAATTTATGAACTGCAAGTGTCTGGCAGGAAAATCAAGTTTTCAGACTCTAGAATAGGAAAAACCACATGTGCATAGGTAAACCACAACTGTCATAGAAAAGACCACAACTGTCATATCTGGAACCGCAACTATCATAAACACCACAACTGTCAAATTTGGAACCCCAACTATCAGAAACAGCGCAACTGTCAAATAGTGGACCGCAACTATTAGGTGAACCGCATTTGCCTATTAACAAAAAACATTCAAAACTGCAAACTGAGTCCGAACATATCACTGTCATTTTATTTTTTGTTCCTTAAGATCAACCTTGAATAGAAACTATCAAAATTTTTCTCAAAAATCTTGCATCCATTAGGTGTCATATACGTCTTAGTTACAATCCACGTCTTTGTCATAGTCATCTTAAGTCGCATGCAAATAGATACTCCCTAGGAAATTGCATATCATAGGATTAGATAACTTTCCTCATCATTGGAAACATTCGTGTGTCAATTTGTCAAAATCATTGAACCTTGTCACTTTAGTCTGATCTAGTGGATCTTTTTAGCTCATGTAGTCTAGTTTAAAAAATTCACCTTGTCAAAAACAAGTCTTTGCATGCATTTATCCCATAGGTGGTAGGTTATACCATTTTAGACTCATTTATCATCATAGTCTACTCACATCTCGCATATCGTGAGTCCTATCATACGTCATCTTAGTGTACGTCTTTTAGAAACCATTTTAGCTACGTCATTTATCGTTAGAAAAATCCAAAAACATAGACATAGGTCATATAAGTTTTTAGGGATAGTCTGCATTACCCATTTTGAGCAACTTTTTCATGGTCGAAACAAGGTCCAAAAAGAAACACAAAGCAATGACAGACCCTAATGAATTCATCAATCCATTCGGAAACCAGCTGTCGAGTAGTAAACAACCACACAAGTCTTTGCTAGAAAAACATGTCACAAGAGACACACATGGTCAGATTTTTATAGAAGACATAGATGCAGCAGTACAAGATCCTGAATTTGCATCCTTTATGGATGACTATTTAGCAAATGATCCCCAATGCTATCTAGCAAAACTGCTAGCAGAAGGTGCCAAACTACCCATAGGATTTGATATACATACCTTGCAGACATATTCAACTCAACCATCTCAAACTGCAACGTCAACTGTCTCTATTCCACAAATTACCACAGCAATACCGACTGGTATACTAGCTCAGACATCGTCAATTGTAAACACCACCCCTTTCAACATCACACATGGTTTACAATTT
Organism: Sequoiadendron giganteum; assembly: GCA_007115665.2. Lineage (NCBI taxonomy): Eukaryota > Viridiplantae > Streptophyta > Pinopsida > Cupressales > Cupressaceae > Sequoiadendron > Sequoiadendron giganteum. Next base: position 782,192,732 of record CM021102.1, on the reverse strand, counting down.
ACTACGGGGGAAACTTTCTCCAACCCCTTTAGCACCAACACGACTGGTAAGAGAACCAAAGTTGGCAGAAATATACCTATACCAAGTCAGAAAATTCAGACAAGAAGCATTCCTGTTCCTGATCAAACAATTCAGACAGGAAGCATTCCTATATCAACTCAAACCATTCAGACAGGGAATATCCCTACACCGAATCAAAATATTTTGACAGGATATATTCCCTTGCCCAATCACAACCCGTCACAGAACATGGCGTATCAAAACACCTACAATGATCCCAATTTCACAAACACCATGTCCTTGACGCAAGTCGATGTCCATCAAAACCAGATGCAAACACTTGAACAATAGATGGATAACATGTCTATGTCTGGAAAATGAACTATCTCAGAACAAGACCTATGTCCATGTCCATTTGACAAAGCGTTGTATATGACACCTTTCCCCCATGGATACATTATACCAGTTTTGCCTAAGTATAATGGGAGAAAGAATCCATTAGAACACATTAGAGAGTTCTCAACAATATGCATGGACATATCGTATGACCCCACATACTTAATGAGACTATTTCCACGAACCCTTGTCGGGATAGGACTGGAATGGTTTTCTAAATTACCATATGGTATACGATCTTGGGGTGAATTAGCTAAAAAGTTTGTCGAACATTTCACTTTTAACATAGACAATGAGGTAATAATTGCAACCTTGTGCCACACGACACAAGAAGATGGCGAAACCTTCACCACTTTCTTCCAGAGATGGCAAAGTCTAGCTAGTAGATGTCCCATTGAAATACCAGAAAAAAAAATGGTCACCATATTCCTAGAGAACATCAACCCCAAATTGTGAAGTGATCTAAGGGTATACTGTTGTATTTCATTCTCAGACTTAGTACAAAAGGGAATCGTCCTTGATAAAGGCCTTATATACAAAGGTGAAATGAAGGCACCAGGCAGGAACCCCATTGCCCAAAATCAAAACGGGCCAAATGATAGAAGGAAATTCTGGTCTAGGAACAAGAATGTTACAAATGATGGCATTGTTGATGCTAAAAATGTACATACCAAACCAGTTATCACACTTAGAGGGTACACCTCCCATGCAAGACACAATAGATAGTCTAGATCGACAAGCTAACTATGTCCAAAATTCACAACAACAAAGACCACAACAAAGGAGATTTCCTACACGTGAATTTACACCTTTAGGACAACCAATTGAGGTTATTTACAAAGAGTTGATTAAACACAATCTCATCAAACCTTTGGAACCAAGGGAGTATGATCCGGGACAGTTTAAACCTTCTTGGTGGGATGACAAAGCCCATTGTGAATATCATCAAACCAAAGGGCACAACCTCCAACAATGTCGTCAACTCAAGAACATAATACAAGACTTTGTTGAGAACAGAACCATAGAGGTTGGTGGCTAGAAAAACACTAAGAATAGTGATCATAAGGTCTTCAAGGACCCATTACATGACCACACAAAATGAAAAGCCTCCAGTTCGGGACCTAAGACCGATCCATTAGCCAATTACGCAAACACCAACTATGACTATGGAAAAGGAAAGATCGTATATAGCCTTTGCGCAACAAATGAGCATGTCGATACCTTCACCATTAAGAAGCATCTGGAATGTAGTGTAAACACATGCATAACTAAGATTACTATTACAGGTCCTTCTGAACCATCTACGCAACCTTCCAAGTTCAAGTACAATCTTCTTGATCAATTGAGTAAAACCCCCTCGCAAATATCTATCTTGGAATTGTTGACCTTATCACTTGGACATCGAGCCATCCTTGACAAAGCTCTATAGAATACAACCATTCCTATAGATTTAGATTTCAATCATTTTGAAGAGATGGTGAGATATTTAACCAATTCGCATCATGCCACCTTTTCCCAATAGGATTACTCAACTGAAAAGTCAGATCATAATGACCCCTTACATCTTGAAGTCTTAATCCATGAAACTAGAGTCAAACGAGTCTTGGTAGATGGAGGAGTAGGTTTGAACCTATGTACCCTTAAATTGGTTAAGGCATTAGGATTCTCAGAAGACTATGTAGATACCTCTAAGAGTATAGTCATCAAGGCTTACGATGATGAGGAAAGATCGTCCAAAGGAGTTGTCACACTCCCTATCCGAATTGGCCCAGCAATCGTGAACACCAGCTTCCAAGTCTTGGATCTCACCCTCCCATACAACTTGTTGTTAGGTAGACCTTGGATACATGAAATGAAGGTTGTACCTTCAACATACCACCAATGTCTCAAATTCCCCTATAATGGCACAAAGATCAATATTGATGGTGATCCAAATCCTTTTCAGTATTGTACAAGCCTAAAGGAAATTCCACAATGACAAGTGCCAGTTAAGCAAGAAGCTTCTTCATCCACTTTATCCCAATACATTGACCCCTCACATCTCACTAAGTCCCTTTCATTCAAATCACCATCATCCACTCCAAAACTCAAGATCCAAGACAAGGGCTATGGCGAATAAAAAATAAAGGCATCATACTGTGTTAGTGAACTGATTCCACCTAAGGTATATGGCCTACCCATGGCGGATAGAAGACAGTTAGTGGTCACGTTTCATGTTCCCCCTACAATGACATTAACCAAATGGGGAGAGTTAAGCAAAGAAATTGTGGATCAAGGCGATTCCTAGTTGTATCAAGAAGAACATGAATACCCCTCCCCATATATACAAATAGCCAAGGACCAGTACGGGAAAGGTTTTAAAATAATGCAAAAGGAAGGCTATGATGGGCACAGTGGGTTAGTTCTATATCAGAAAGGAAGGATAGAACCAATTACTGTCTACCCACGACCGAAATATCTAGGGCTAGGGTGTCAACTGCTTAGAATCAGGTTTCCTGGTACTTCGTTATCATTTCAAGAGGAAGTGAATGATTACATAGACATCGAGACATCTCATGAACCACTTCCCCCAATTTGCGACAAAACCCCAATTTATGACAAACCTCCAATTTTCGATGAATCCCCTTACTCAAGTGATGGTGAGTGGGAGTCCCTTTCATCTACTAGTACTATGAACATAGATGCCTTATTTGGAGAATTGGACCTTAACGTGAAACCTGAACCAAAATTATCTAGCCCCCGTCCTAAGAAACACTTGTCCAAACAAGAATGGCAAGAGAACTATTATTGGGAAACCCTTGATCATGCATCTTGGGAACCTAAAAACCCATCTTCTGATCAATCCGCCCTTACTACAGTCCCACATTAGAGTTTACCTACCCGTAGGGAAAATACCAAGCAGGAGTTAGTCCAAAACTTCTGCGACCATGTCAACCACTTCGTATTAAGCTTGATAGTAGATACCTTTAAAAACTCTGATGATGACATGCCCCTTATATATCCTGAACTCATTGACTAGGATCAACAAGGTACACCTATCATAGATACATTCGAGAATGACGAAGCAATTGCTGAGTTCATGGGACTTAGAGAAGGCATACCAAGAGGGGACCATAAAGCAGGTTTTACCATAGACTTGGATGATAAGGCATACTTTGGGGAGTCTATTTTCACCTCTAGTCCCAAAAATGAAAATGAAAAGAAAAAAGACAATAAAAAGAAAAATGATGAGTCCCTAGGTGAAAACCGAAAGGTGCCTTTGGATGAAGAAGAAGACAAAATAAAGGACGTATCCGAGGGTGAAAACCTCTCAGAGGCACCCAAGGATAGAGGTTTAAATATTCTCCCCGTTGAATAGGAAAGGTCACCAATGTTGGTGGAAGAATTTGTTGAAGTCAACATTGGTACAAAAGAGAATCCTAGGAAGGTCTATTTTGCAACTTCTTTAACATAGACAAAAAAATATGAGTTTAAGGGCTTCTTTCAAAAGAGACAGATAAACTTTGCATGGTCGTATGCTAATATTCCGGGGCTGGATCTAGACCTAATATTGCATCATTTACCGGTACAGCTAGGTATTAAGCCAGTCATGTAGAAGTTGAGGAAGATGTATCCGCAAATTTCTCTATTGGTCAAGGTAGAACTTAAGAAACTTTTGGATGTAGGATTCATAAGGACAATAGACTATGCAGATTGGATATCAAATCTTGTACCAGTGACTAAGCCAACTGGGGGCATTTGCATTTGCACTGACTTTAGAGACATCAATAAGGCATGTCCTAAGGATGACTTTCCTTTGCCGAATATCGACATGATAGTAGACCTTACAGTAGGCTACGAGATGCTATCCCTCATGGATGGTTTCTCTGGATATAACCAGATTAAAATCATAGCTGAAGACCAACATAAAATGACTTTTACATGTCCATGGGGCACATATTGTTGGAATGTTATGCCATTTGGCCTTAAGAATGTAGGAGCTACCTATCAGTGGGCCATGACCACAATTTTCCATGACTTTGTACATACTTTCATGGAAGATTATGTAGATGACATCATAGCAAAATCAGAAACAAGGGAAGATCATTTGAAAGTCTTAGACAAGATATTCCAAAGGCTGGAGAATTACAATGTCAGGCTAAATCCGAAGAAGTGTGTCTTTGGAGTCAAATCAGGGAAACTGTTAGAGTATATAATCTCTTGCAGAGGCATTGAAGTAGATCCAAAGAAGGTAAGCGCCATCATAGAAATGCCTCCTCCAGTCAGCATTGGTCAACTCAAAACCTTACAAGGGAGATTACAGTCAATTAGACATTTCATAGTACAATTGACGAATAAAATACATCCATTTCAGCATCTACTCAAGAAAGGAGTGCCATTTGTATGGACCCTTAAATTTCAAGAGGCCTTCCAGCAAATCAAGGACTATTTGCTTACTCCACCAATCTTAATGCTACTTATAGAGGGAAAACCATTGATATTATACATCTCAACAACTCAGTCAGCATTAGGGGCTCTTCTCACACAACAAGACGATTAAGGTCATGAGAGAGCGGTCTATTATATCAGTCGTACCTTAGTGGGCTATGAATTGAATTACAACAACATAGAAGGTGCCTATCTTGCGGTAGTTTTTGCTACCCAAAAACTTCGGCACTACATGCTCAATCGACAAATAAGGTTAATTGCAAAGATTGATCCACTTAAATACCTCCTAAGTAAGGCAGCTTTAACAAGTCGATTGGCTAAATGGGTCATGATACTTAGCGAGTATGACATTCAGTATGTCAAAAGGAAGGCTATAAAAGGACAGGTGATTTTAGATCAACTAGCTGATGCACCTATAAAGGCAAACCATCCATTAGTGGCAGATTTTCTAGATGAATTTCTCTTCAACATTGACATTAAAACATAATGGAAACTGTACTTTGATGGGTCACACACAAATTGTGGTTAAGGAGCTGGTATCTTATTTGTCACACCTCAAGGTGATACCATTCCCAAATCATTTAGGATTGTATTTCCTTGTACCAACAATATAGCAGAATATGAAGCTCTAGTGACAGGGTTGAAAATGGTAGTTCAATGGACAATTAAGAGCCTACATGTTTTTGGTGACTCTCAACTTGTAATCTGATAGGTAAATGATGACTATGAGACTAAGGATGAGAAGCTTGCACCATACAAGTGAATTGCAAATAGTTTTAAACAGTATTTCAAAGACATAACTTTTCAAAAAATACCACATATCCAGAATAGAGTTGCAGATGCAATGGCAACTATGGGTTCCTTGTTGGATATTCTGAGTAACATGCCTAAGTTCGAGTTCTTGGTTGAACAACTTTTGGTTCCCACTTATGATGTCCCGGATATGGTGATAGTGTGTACCATTGTTGGTCCTACATCTCCTTGGTATAAAGACATAGTCAATTCCCTCACTAACCAAACCCTACCTCAAGACTTGTCCAATAACCAACGTCGAACCTTTATCCGAAAGTCAGCCAAGTACACCATCATCGGAGAAACCCTATATAGACGCACCTTAGATAACACCCTTATAAGATGTCTCGATGCTGAGGAAGCACAAACAACTTTTTGAGTGGTACACGAGGGTATATACGGATCTCATTCGAGTGGTCCCACTCTAGCCCACAAGATTATGAGACTGGGTTACTATTGGCCTACGATGGAGAAAGACTCATACGTCTTTGTAAAGAAATGTAGACAATGTCAAATACATGGAGACTTGATAAGAGCACCAGTGCAGGAACTTTGTCCAGTTACTTCACCATGGCCCTTCGCCCAATGGGGACTCGACCTCATAGGTAAGATACACCCTCCATCCTCCAATGGCCATAAATTCATCATCACCACCATCGAATACTTCACCAAATGGATTGAAGCTATTCCATGACATACATAACCGACACACAAATATCTAAGTTTATCCTAAACTATATCATTTGTCGGTATGGTGTACCACAATCCATAATCATAGACAATGGCCACCCATTCAAGAACCAACAAGTATGCCATTTATGTGAAGAATTCCACATCAAACACCATTTCTCCACTCTGTATTACCCACAAGGTAATGGCCAAGCTGACGCATCTATTAAGACTATTGTTAGAATCCTTAAGAAGACTGTCAATGATGCTGGCCATGATTGGCACCTATAGCTTAATCCTACCTTATGGGCTTATCGCACAAGCATCCGTACTCCCATCGGTGCCACTCCATTTTCCCTTGTATTCGGGTTCGAATCTATCTTACCTATCGAGGTTGAAATACCTTCTCTATGGGTATCCTTGAAGGGTCATGTTGACGATGAAGAGTACTGTGTCTCAAGATTACAAGAGCTAGAATTGCTGGATGAACGAAGACAGAAAGCGTTAGATCATTTGCAAGCATATCAGAATTGTCTTCATGATAGTTACAATAGGAAGGTTCTCAATAGACATTTTGACATTGGTGACCTGGTATTAATGGAGAATCCTAAGAACCAAGCTGAAAGAGAAAAACCAGGTAAGTTCGAGCCTAACTGGTTGGGGCCCTATATAGTCACAAAAGCCTTTGGATTAGGAGCGTACCAACTCTCTACTCCTGAGGGTGAGCCACTTATGTCACCTATCAACAGTCTGCATCTAAAGAGGTTCTATGCTTAGCTTCTAAGAATCTGCATCTTAATCTAGAAAATACAAAAAAAATTGAAAAAACAAAAAAATGGTTACCTTGATGAAAACTTGGAAAACATGCGTCTTTGTAACACCAAATTTTTTTTTGAGAAAAGAGAAATAAATCCATCCAATAGTGAAAACCACTTCCGTGGCGCTATGGATAAGTACCATGGTGAAAACCTGGCAAATAGGCACCATGTGTAGTCAAGCTCGCTCTTCCATCTACCATCATTCTAATCAGACTTTTTTGTCATCATTCATAATAACTAGTTGTCTTATCCATTCCTTGAAATGATTGACATCTAGCGTCCATTCCATCACATTACCCACTCCATCTTCCAAATCTTATTCCCGACTAGGGGAAAATCCTTGTTCTATGCCCTAACACCTTGTACATAACGTCACATCATCGAAAATGTCCTGAAAAATACCAAAAACATTAGAAAACTTCAAAAATCCAAAAAAAATCGAGAAATGTTAGAAAATCCCAAAAATAGAGTCAAGTCATCATGTCAAGTCATTATGTCAAGTCGGTCATGTTAAGTCAGTCATAGACATAGTCTAACTACGTTGCCTCTGCAACTGGGACATAGGGAAGGCCATCAATCGATGTGCCCCCAAGGCATTAGGTCTGTCGGTTTAGGTTTGTCATGTATCACACATTAAATCATGACTCTTTATACATTCAAAGTCATTGGTTGTGTTGAGCTACGAGGTCTCTGCATGTACAACATAGGCAAGGCTAATCAATTGATGAGCTCCCAAGACCACACTAGGTCAGTCCAATAGGGTTCATTCACAATCACTATCACACAAGTTGCATATCATAGTTTAGGGTATCATTTCATGTCATACATTGTCAATACACACACACACATAGTTTATTAGTCAAGGAATAAAAACAAGTCATGCAACAACAAGGGAAAATATCTCAAATTGTCATCAAGTCAATATCAAACACATTGTCAAAGTGATCAACCTATGTCTTATGCAAGATATGTCTTTCTTGTCAACAAAAGTCATCAACTTGTCATAGTCTCATGTAGTTAGTCACTTCAACATCATCAGACTCCAACATCTTATACGACACTTGTCTTTTTGAAACCAGGCTTTGTCATGCCTTATACAACAGTCACCAATTCAAAACCAGACTCAACATCTTATGCGGTATGTGTCATTCTCTCACATTATGCTATGTCAAACATCAACATCAAACAATCCCACAAGATCAAGTTTTGGCGAATACATTTATTTGGCTTTATGACTTTATATCTGATTTTGTCTTATCTTTTTATTGATTTGTGCAAGATCCTATTAGTAGCTTTCTCGAGGATGTCCCTTGAAGGATTTAGAGAAGCAATGATGTCTTAGGACTCTTTTTCTTTGGCTGTTATCTGTCAACTGTCTGTTCAAACATTGGTTTTTGAGTCATGTTACTAGTTTCCTCAAGGATGTCCAATCAAGGATTTAAAGGAGCAATGACGTCTCATGACCCATCTTTTATTTGTCTGCTGTCTATGGTTTGTCTCGACTAAATGACTGGGGCATCTTGTCCTTAGTCTGAGTTAAGAAACTCCTTGTCTACGACTGTCTGTTTTTCACAGGTGGATAACTTTGTACACTATGGTCTATCTCATATCATAGTGTGTACTATCCATCTATGTCATGTCTCGCCCAATGATGATAACAAGCAAGTATAGTGTATTTGGCAATATATCGAAGATTATATATTTTTCTCAATCAATCAACTTTCATTCTATCATTTTCTTTGTCAATCACACTTTAATTAGATCTTATTAACTTTCAGAATTAATTTCATCCAAACATTTCTCTTCTTTGACATAAAGATAAGGTCCTGTGACATAATAACAACATTAGATCATTTGCATTATCATACATTTCACATAGTTGCATTGCATTTCACATCATTACATAATAGGCATTGCATCATCCTATAAAGTAAACATTGCATGTACATATTTCCATCACATATAAATAAACATCATATAGACATTGCATCCATTATCATAAGTAAATAGAATCATCCATAACATCATTGTAAAATGCATAACTCATAAACATGTAGAAACATTTCATTCATAACACATGTATATACATCATTTAGGAAACATAATCATGTAGAAATGAAGCATCATCCATCACATAGAATTGCATATCATGTAGAAGCCACCAAAATCATATATATATATATATATATATCGTTCAAAAAGTGTGTCATAGTACAATGTCTAAATGTATCAATAAATAAAACATGAGCTCGTAGGCTCTCTAATCAAAATACAACTATCTACATAAGTCCCTATCATCATGTCCCGCTACCCCTATTGTCACATGGTGATGGTGGTGGGAAAACAGTCGAAGGCAGCCTCTATGACATGGAAGGCCTATCATATGGACCTATCCTCGGTGGTCCTACCACCCCCTTTGTACTTTGTGTCCTCTAACTCCGAGTATGACTCTTGCCCTGACTACGCACCTCTGAAAATGTAGGAGCCCGTCTCTCTACTGGCACTGTGGCCTCATAAAGATCCCTATAGTATGAAGCTCTCTCAACTGATCTGACTAGCTCACGAGCAAAACCCTCAGATGAAGAACCACTGCAAAGGCATCTGATCTCTGAAAACTACTACTTTACCTCCTGCCGTCGAGTTATAGCCTGGTCTCTCTCCATGAGAGCACTGTCCCTCTCTATATGCGCACTGTCCCTCTCGGTGTATGCACTGTCCCTCTCTGCATGCGCACTGTCCCTCTCTGCATATGAACTGTCCCTCTCTGTGAAGGGACTGTCTCTCTCTAATATCATCACATCAAAGTTCATTGTCATTAGTCTGAGTCTCTCCTCCAAAGCCTCCCTGTCACCATCCCTAGGAGTATCCTCCTCCCATCTCCCCTCCACTATTTGATCTCTGAGCTGTCTCTGCTGCTCCTCCATCAGTGCCTCCTCTTCAACATCCTCCTCTATATCATCCTCTCCATATCCTGCCAAAATCCCTAGAGGGTCCAAATCCATCTATGCATCTAGATCCTCTGCAATGTCCTCTAGTCCAACATCCACATCTACATGCTCCTTGACCACTACCTCCACTGCAGCATGCTCACCCCCATCCTGTACATCCACTCCCCCTCCGATGTCCACCATCGATACATCAACTGCTACTGCCTCCTCAATTGGTGCATGTACCCCTCTCCGTCCTCGTCTCCCACCTCTACCACCATCTCTACCAGCAACTCTACCCACTCTAGCACCTCCACCTCTCTATCGTCCTCTCATCCCTGTGCCTCGTCTCTCAACTGGTGCTGGCAAATCTAGATCTGTATAGGGAATTGGGCGGTGCACTGCCCACCATGCATCATATGTAGCTATAGTCCCTAGATCTACTAATCCATCTCTCCATCCCCATTGTACTGGCTATAATGCCTATATGTCTACCTCAGCTGTGGTAACTGGTATCATGGGTCCCCACCATGGAACTTCTCTGGATGAACGAGCAAACTCTGCTCTGCTCAGAGGCACATCTTGAACCTCTCCAAACTGTCTCAGAACTTTGTCTGGCAGATGACGCTCGATAATGTGCACACTCGAAACAGTCCTCCCAATGAGATGTTGTGTCTATCTGCAGAATGGCAAATGTATATCATCATCTTCCCATGCCTCACAATCCATGTAAGGTCTCCATATAAACTGGTCAAGTGTATCCAATGCATGTCTCCAGTATCCTGTGTCTCCAACATGTGTCTGCATAATCTGTCCTATATATCAGAACACATATGGGTGTCTCTCCTCTCGCTCTACTGTCACTAGAGGATGGAATACAACTATCCTCTCAAAAACCCCATATCATCAACAATGTTGTCCCACAACTCAATGACTGTGCATCTTTGTAAGCAATGTCATGTAGGTGAAAATACAACATCTCGAGTAGACATGGACCCCATGCATATCTTGTCTCACTCTCCAACATCCCAACCAACATAGCTCCCCATCCCACTGGAAAGCCATGACCTTGTCTATCCGGAAGCACAATCCCACCAATGAATGTACATAGGATGCAATCAATCCTCTCGTATCTATTTGCTAACACTGGCCATCTAATCTTGTAGTGCTCAATGCCGAGCCTACTGATGTCATCAACCTGATAGAACCGTGCCAACTCAGTCAACCCTCGCTGGGGATCATATGTAACCCGCTCTCCTCTAATAGGAAGTCTCAATATCCTATACACATCCTCTAATGTGATAGTGGCCTCCCCAGTCAACAAATGAAATGATGATGTCTCAGAATGCCATCGCTCACATAGTGCAGTCATCATCCCCCTATTCGCCCGAATGGTAGGCATAGACAAGCAATGACGTAGACCTACAACCCATAGTAATCGAATCTCTACAAAAGTCAAATTCTCTCTCAGATCAAACGTATTTGGTTGAGACTCCTGCATATAAATCAGATCTAAAATCACCTGCATTTAAACCATGATGTCAGAAAGTTTTTAAATTTTTACTTTGCAAATTTTTTTGAAAAATTTACCAGCCAAATGTGGCTCACATTGTCAGATGCGGTGCATTTTTTTCAAATGCATCGCATAATTCCTCATATGCAGTGCATATTACATATGCGTCGCATATTTCCCACACCCCTGTTCTAATTCTGCACATGTGGTTAACTAAACCACATGTGGTCATTTGTTGCAAATGCGTTGGCGTTTCCTTAACCTACCCATTTTAACACGTGGTGCATTTTAAACAAATGCGGTGCATTTTCCTAGCCTACATTTCTACTACATATGCGGTCCCAAACGTATATGCGGTTCATGATCACACATGCATCTAACCCCCATACAGATGCGTTGCATATATCCACATGCGCTGCACCAAAATTCAAATGCGTTCATTCTCCTAAATCCTATTCTAGCCTATGCGTTAATTTGCATATGCGTCGTTTCGCAGTCAAATGCAGCGATTACGACGGCATATGCTTTGTTCATGATGAACCGCATTTGCTTAATGCATTTTCTAAGCCTTGAAAAACATGCAAAAATTAAATTTCAAGCTCTCGTTTTCATGTACATACCGGTGATCCTACGTCGGTTGGCTACCTGAAGGTCCGGATCCGATAACTGCGATGACTAGTGTATGGAATAGGTGCCATTTCGTCAGCTAGTCAGAGCAAAATCTTCTTTTCTTCTATCTCCTCCAGGTGCAAATGAATTAGGTTTAGCCCTAATTTCTATTTATAGGTGGGGTAAAAGTGGCATTTCTTCTAACCTAATCTATTGGTCGTGTACCCTTTCGACTTCAAACGACCCGTATTCGTCTGTCTTAACTTTGATTTCAATTCCGTCAACTCCATAGCATTTATGACTATCAAATTGACTTATCGGGAATATTTCTTGATTTTTTTGAAACTTTCAAAAAAAATTCAATTTTCTTGAGGGGGCATACCCTACCTTGTTTCATGTTGGGGCACGATCGAGGCATATTTTCTTTGACACAATGTCGTACCAACATTGTACCAAAGAGGGGAAAACTGTAGATACCAAAAATTGGTCTAGGCCTACGAGTACACATTCGACATAATTTTCTATAGTCCGTTGTCATGATTAAATAGTGTTTATTATTTAATTACCTTTCTAACACATATTTCCTCTATTAATTAAATACCCTTTTTAATTAATTCATTACTTCAATAATCATCCTTTATTCAACTTAATTAATTATATAAATCATATTTATTTAATTATGTTGCAAACTAATTAATTCTTCCCCCTTTATCTATCAATTAAATAATTTATTATTTAATTCCCCCTTTATTATATTTTTCTAACTATAATTAAATATCTTTATTTAATTATTAATTTAACCCCTTTTATCTATAATTAAATATTTATTATTTAATTATTCATATTTATCCTTTTCAAACAGTCAAACTAAATAAATTACTTTATTTATTTAATTAAAGTCTTATTTTCGAATGTTGAATTAAACTAACATTTAATTCATTATTTAATTAATTATGTCACATTCTTCCATCATTCAGTTATCTCTTACATTCACTCACCTTCGGACTCGACTTCTATTTTTAGTTCTCTAGTTATCTCTTGAGTTCAAACACCAGTTTAACTTTGAGAGAGAACTCTCTATCACAACTAGTTGATTAACTATTTCTAACTCGTTTTGCATTCACATGCATTTAATCTCCAACTTCTAACTTTGTCCTTTGCATACAAAGTCTATTTGTTCTATTTTTGAAGATGAAGATTGGAACTCATGTTCTGACTCACGCTCTAAAATTAGTCTTTATCTGCAGTTGAACTCACGTTCTAACTTGCGTTCTATCCATCACATAACTCATTGCATGGCATTCATCAATCTCGTCCGTCGATCTCTCTTTCAATCTAAGTCGATCGTTTGAAAACACAAAATCTATAAAATGGCCTGTCATTATCATTATTCCTCCTCCCGAAATCATTATACACTTTTGAGAAGAAACAATCTTCGATATTTTGCTGAGACACTCAATGATTTATGCTTGCATTCAAACACACAAATATCTGAGGGCAAGAATAACAAGACAGCAAAATGGAGAAGGGCAATTGAGATAAATTGAGGAAGTATTTGCATATTCGGTGAGATCATTCTAGTTTTATTAGTTTAGATTAATCATGGTTACTTATAGTTCTTTGTTGTTTTATTTAGATTAGAATTGATGTTTAATCTTGTGCAGCAGTTAGCATCCATCCACTATTCTGAAAAATCTGAGTTACACCTCTCAATGTGCAGGTAATTGAAAGAAGGAGCTGGCCGAGTACCACTTTAGGCAGTATACAGCTCGCCCGCAAATGGACCCATATGTTTATATCAAAAATCCATTGGGATCTAAGTATGCCCACCTCACAATGTTGAGGATTTCTAGGCCAACTGCAAAGATGATCTTGAAGTACGGTTATGACACTATATGTGCACGATTGCCCTCTACGTGTGAAGAGTCAACTTGTGTCCGATCCCTGATCAACTTGAAGATAATGAGAGCATGGTGATTGATATGGGATATAGTGCCATCACCAATATGCCATTCCCCATGATTGATTGGGACGAGCAAGAGGTTGATGACCTCGACATACTCACCAAGCCCGTGGAGGTTCGAACGAAGGTGTGGATCAACCAACAAGTGGCCCGACTAAAGCAACAGGGAGTTGCCTTAACATTCAAGAGACTTGAAAGTGAGCCAAGTGGCTCTGATGGTGGGATGTCTGCTGCTACAACTGGGGAGACCTCCAAATCCCCACCATCTATCAAAACTAAGAAGATAAAGGAATCTAGTGATCAGTTGCCTAACCCAAAGGTTTATGCTCGAAAGGCTTTAGAGGGGGAGCCTCCCAAAAAGCAAAGAAAATATTTTGGGGTGGTGGAGATGCCTGTAATACCTAAAGATCCACTCCTCAAGGGCAGAGTGGAAGAGGTTGACCTGCCAAAGACTCCATCTCCTGCTATTACCACTATCCCAGCTACTTCGCTTGCAATATTTGCTACCTCTCTGCCTGCGGTGGACATCTCTGTCCACCTTGCCTCCAGTTCTTTGATCATGCAGGTTATATTGGTGGATTCATCCTCCACCATGACCTCACCGGTCTCATCATCTTCTATGTCTCCTTCCCTTCCATCCACTCCTACTGCTGCAATGCCTATCCTCACTCTCCCAAAATCCTTCATAAAATACATGCAAAATGTGCCATCTGAGCTTTTAGGGATGCTTACAAATCGAGTAGTACAAGCCACAATAGCTTAGGCTATGGCTAACACTCAAGCTCTCTCCCCATACCGAACCACCTTGAATGGAGGCAATAATGAAGATCTTAGATGAGCTCGAGCAACAGAAGCTAGAGGCTACCAAGAGGCCCGAAGATGAAGAGTTTGTATACCATGAGCACCCGATGTTCAAGCACCGGGAAATCGATGAGGTGGCCTATGAATCCCCTAGTGAGAGAAGCAAGGAGTTGGACATTGAATTAATCTGAGAAACAGGTGACTTGGAGCTTGAAGAAGAATGGAACAAGCAGCTCAAGGAGATCGAGGACCGAGAGGTTGTAGGGTAGCCTATGATTGAAGGGTCTACTGCTAAAGAGATTGAGATTGGTAGGTCTCCAGCTGAAAGACATGATCGAACCTTGGATTATGATGAGGAAGCATCCCTCCATGAAGATGAGCAAGAACATAAGCCTGGGGAACATGATTATGATCAAGATGAAGAAAAAAAGATGTTGAAAGGGAAGATCCCTCTAGCAAGAAATTGCTCACCAAGTCTCCCACTAAACGTGTAACGCTCAAACACGACTCCGATGAGGAAAAGGAGGATGTAGGGGTTAAGAATGAGGCCCTTCTTGTCAAAACCAACGAACTTGAGGTGGAGGGTAGCAAGGATCAATGTGAATCACCCAAGGAGGGGCCCCAAATGCCCGATTGGCTAGGGAATCAACTTAGGAAAAATACTCCCGCCTCGAAAGATCCTAAGGCGAGGCTAGAGGAAATATTGGCCAAAGCATAGATAATCACTAAGAAGGAGAAAAGGCCAAAAATCAGGTCAAAAGTAACCATCGTTGCATCCATATCTAGGATAGTACAAATAGCCACGCCAGTGATTGGAGAACAAGGAGTGACTTTTAACGTCTCCACCATTGACTTAGGAGTGGCCACTAGGGAGCATAAGGTTGACCACCTTCTGGAATCGATAGCCATGGTGGTGCACCTTATCCAGTAGGATAAGGTTTCAAAGGAAGAACGTAAATCACAAGTGGTCGATCTAACAAGCTACATTCAACAATGGTCATCCCCGGATGAGATACCCACCACGTCATCGGCCCCACCATAGTTTTTTGCCCAAGAGAAAATCAATAAGCTGGAAAGAACCAGGAACTTGGATAAGACTATGGAAAATTGGTTCCAGCAGGTCTTAGACATGGGGAACACGGGCATCAACTTGGTTGTTCGAACAACAAATAAGTTTCTAGAGGTGCAAAGGATTCTTGAGGCACTAGGAAAATCTATGAGGAGTTCTTGAAAAAGTACAGTGCCGCCTACCCAAAGATAGAGGCTATCCTCATGCTACCGAGTGAGGTGTGGGAGAAGGACCTTGCCCTCAAGGATAATGAGCACTGGTTAGTGGATGTGTGGAAATGATATTTTTATCATCGAAAGGGAAGGCTGGAGCAGATCCTAGAATGAGTGGTTCTGGATATCTAATCGGCCAAGGAGGCCAGGGGAGATTGTGCTCGGTACCTCAAGCTGATAACAGGGTACGAGCTGCCTACTGCTGAAATTAATCTAGAAAACATAAAGCCCCATTTCTTGAAGAACATGGAAAATGGGATGTCAGATGAGGTTACCACAGATTTCATGAGCTTTGCTTCTTGAGCATTCACCCAGTCTGAGCTTTTCAGAAGTAATGCTACCAAGTATGATGACGACTGGAAGAAGCTCATTAACAACTCTCAGGAATGGAGCTACCAGGTGCTAAGATCTGACATCATGGAAGTGGATAAGCTTCAGCCATTGATCTTGAGCTTCATGGGGTATGCAGCTTTCAAGAAGCATGAGGGCAACCTTGTCATTGATGATGAATTTCTAAAAGAGTAGCTACAACAAAGGGCAAACAACAGAAATACAAAATTGCTACAGTGCTGCCACTAGAAGATGAAATAGGGAAAACCTGAAAGATGTTTTGAAAATGTAATATATTTGGTGGTAGTTGAAACCCTAGTTTAAATTTAATATTGGCCACACAATAGAATTGGATCTTGGCCAATCATTTTTCTTTTTGAAAACTATAAATAGGACTCTCCTCCTCTCATCTTAAGAGAGTCGAGTTGTTGTAAAGGCATGTTGCAGAAATTGTAATACAAAATATAGTGACTTATTGGTGTATTTTGGATTTCTCCACATGTTTCATGATTTTCCTCCATTAGTTAAAAATTTACTTTAAGTTACTTTGTTGTTCTAGTTTACTTTAGCTGTCTTTGGTAGATTTAGTGTATTGTATTTGGTTATGAAGTTTCTTCTACTATGTGTATGCTTTCCTTGTCCATACTTTTAGTCATTTGTTGCTAGTAGGTAACTGTGTAAAGTTAGTCTAGACTATAATTTCATAGCTTCTCTTTAAACTATGTCTTTGTTCACATTTGCATGGCGAATGAATGATTAATATTTGCAATCCTTAGAAGATAGCATAGATTTCATGATGTTGTGAGAATTCTGATTAAGTGAAATCATATTTAAGGAAACTGTCCACAATAGGAACCTCCATGGTCACTGTTCATCAGTAGTTGCAGGTCCTGGAACCTTCCCTCTTCCCTGCCCCTTAGTTTTAATTTTTAGAAACAACCTATGCTAAGGTTCATTGCACATTGTAAATCCAAATCCAACGAAACAATGGAGTTCAAGACTGTTGTTTGAACCTATAGCAAAGTGCAGTAATTTCCTATTCAAAGAACTCCATTTACAGACCCGATTCTCCTACAGGTTTAACTTCCATAAGGTC
Source organism: Sequoiadendron giganteum (assembly GCA_007115665.2). Classification (NCBI taxonomy): domain Eukaryota; kingdom Viridiplantae; phylum Streptophyta; class Pinopsida; order Cupressales; family Cupressaceae; genus Sequoiadendron; species Sequoiadendron giganteum. The sequence goes on along the minus strand of CM021102.1, from coordinate 782,175,109 downwards.
GCCTTATGATTCCAAAAAATCACATAAATCAACTGAAATATTCCAAGCATTGTCATGACCTGAAATCTGAGAGACCTTGGGATAGTGTTCTGCAATTTGATTGTGGAAGATTGTCTTTCAAGAGAGGTATTGCACCTATGTATTACCTATTTTGTGAAGTGCGTAAAAACACCATCAACAAAATTGGCGCTAGAAGGGAGGCCTTTTGGAGATAAATTTGGATCGAATTGGGTCATTTTCCCCTGAGATATTTCATTGAGTCTTGAGATCTAAACCAAACAAGGGAGAATTCTAGGAATTAAAACCCTTGTTCGAGCTAAAAGAGCTAAATAAAGGGAACCATCCGCCACCGGTTCACCCAACCAGCTCACTACTCTTTTACCTTCATCTTCTCCATCATAATTGGTAGTACCACCATCCACTCACCTGATCTAAACAACTTTCTAGGCTTTCAATCCATCTAGGCTGAACACCGCCTTTCAGTCAAACATAGTCTCCAGCCTTCCTACTATCCTGTCAGTTGTTGCTACCCCTTTGCAATTACAAGCCAATCTGGCACAGCCACCTCCACCGCCCCCTCCAATGGCGTGGCTAGAAAATAACCCGTATCCTTTGGCCTTCAACCTCTACCACAATATGCCAAAGAATCTCAAGAATTTCTGCATGAAGTTCAACTCTCGGGATCCACAAAGGATAGCCAAGGAGCATGTCAAGATTTTTTATATTTCCCTAAAGACTATGCAGATCATATACGAAGATGTGGCTTGCAGGCTCTTTCCGTACTCCTTAGGGGAGGAGGCCTTCTACTAGTACATCAACTTGTCAGCCAAAACTATCAACACATGGGACCTTATGAAGAATGCTTTTCTGTAGAAGTTCAAGACTCCAGTTAGCCCTACAGACTCGTATCGGCATTTCATGTCAGTTCAAAGGGAAATTAATGAACTGATTAGTTCGTTTAATGATTGCTTCCATAGAGTGTACACTTGGCTGCAAGCCCCATACATTTTCAATGATGTTGTCATCTTACCTATTTATTATGTAGCCTTAGATAACCTCACTTCAGTTCTAGTAAAGAGAATGCGACCACTGCCTGCCAGGTTGGTTGATGCATACACTAAGGCCATTATTTCCAGCATAGATTTGAGGTAGAACATTTCTGGTCTGCTACCTTCTCTTGGGAAAACCACGCATCCAACACAAATTTAGGGGCTTACTCAAGCCTTGCAGCATCAGACACCCCTACTGAATCTAGTACCGCAACTACCTATGGTTCCGCACCCTAGGCAACCAATGAATCAGGCACATCTGGTACATAACTACTTTTTGCCCCAGCAACAACATACCCATCCTCAGCCATCCTAGGTGTTGGTGTACCTCCAGGCAACTAAATTCGCACCAGCTCATCAGAATTAGCCGGTTGCACAACCTGTGTGCCTTTAGAATGTTGCACCGCAACCAAACAATACAGAAAAGGACAGGATTGATGAGCTTACTAAAATGATCAAGAAGATGTCCATAGAGATGACACACTTAAGAAATCAGAATAACCATCTGCAAGTGTCACAAAAGAACATCTAGGCTAACCTTAATTGTGATAATCGAGATTATCATGAAAATTGGGATACAATTAGGATGCTAGCACGTCATCCAGGCAGAATTATGATAGAAATCAAAATTCGGGCCAAAACTTTGATAGAAGGCCCTTCCAAAGGAAAAATCAGACATGGAACACAAGACCCAAAAATGACAGTGTTCCCATGCCCTTTGATTAGCCCAGCAACAATGAGAACCCCACAAGCGTAGTTTTCTTGGTGAAGGTTGCTCTATCTGGTTGGTGTCGCATACACAAAATGAGTCGCCACTCCGAGCTAGATTGTCTAGAATTCCACACTCTGGCTAATATTTTCCAAGTTGAAGTTTAGAATGCAGTAGATGATTTAGGGTGTAGAGACATTTTCCCATCCGACCCATACGACTCCTTGGTGTTGGTGCTGAACTAGGCTCCTTTCCCAAGGGTAGAGTGCAACACACCAAAGCAGGAGGGTGTTGATTCAAACAACTATGATAAGGCAGAAGAGGTAAGTTCCGAAGGTCCTTTGGCTCAACTTTTCGATTCAATAGATAATGGTCCTAAAGATGATGAAGAAGAGCTTAGGGAAGATGAAGTCCAGATGTTTCACCAATGGACTACCCCATACAACCTCGGGAATAAACAAATCAGTGGTCATGCTGGAGGCCTTTTTATGACCTACACTCCATCAAATAATTTCAGCACCCCTCCTGATCCAAATGCAAGTAATAATCTGGGTTTTCCCCATACACCCACATGATATCTCAGTAGGAATAAATAGCAGAGCAACAGCCAAAGCCAAGCCACTTGCTCCTCCCAAAATATTTTTTATGATCAAGAAGTTAAGTAGATGGGGGAGTATATTGTAGAGGAATTCAAAAGGGTAAAGCTAAGCGTGTCCGCATTTGAACTTCTAAAGGTGCGTGTCATCATAAATGCCTTTCTCAGAATGATAAATGAGACTCTGCCATAGGGCTCAACTCAAGAAACTCCAGCAAAGAGGGTCTCCTTCGATGATCAGCAAAGTGATCCAGTCGTCAGGAAGATATTCAATAGTAAGGCTGACCCTCCAGCGGGTCAGCAAGCAAATAAGTAGACTGACAGAGTAGCTAATTAGGTACCCACCCAAAGAAAGGGCAACAAGAAAGACAAAGGCCAAGTCACCTAGGTGGATGTTTTTGGGGGATTGTTTCAGGGTAAATTCAAAAATCCTCTCTTTCTGACCACCATCTGCGTGTTCGAGAAGAACCTCCACTACTGCTTGCTAGATTTAGGCACATCGGCCAATGTCATGCCCTTGAGCGTGTGCAAGGAACTTGGAATAATGCTGACTCCCTCTTGGTGAAAGGTCACACAACTTGACAAAACTAAGATCAGCATAGTGGGGGAAATTAAAAGAATACCTATGTAGGTTGTTGTGGATCCCCGAATCTAACAAACCATAGACATTCAGGTGGCTGATATCCCAAATACATATGGTATAATCCTAGGAAGGGATTTCACAAGGGCATTGAATGGATATACCATGATTAATTACTCACACATGTGGCTTCCATGGAAGGGAATGCTGAATTAGATTCGGATTGATTGAGAACCACACATGAGATTCATGATCACTAAGTACAACAACATGAACGAGGTGTTGTATGCTAAAATAGATTTGGGGAATTATTCCCCAGTATCATATCAAAATGAGCAGGAATGCCTTGAAGATGAGGGAACAAGTGAGGTTTTCCTCGTACTATGCAGCCCACCTACTAATTTATCCAATGCCTCTCAGAGCACTGAAGTGCTGATAGAATCCGATGATGAAGAGTCATGAGAGGACAATAGTCTTGGATTGTTGGATGGTTTCCAAGATTTTATGGAAAAATGTGTTCAGGACCAACTTAGTCTGTGGGTCAGAATGAACTTTCAGGAACTCTTGCTCCCCAATTGGTGCAGAGTACACAATGCTGCCCACTCAGAGTTTGACTGTTGTTTGTGTCAAACAAGAATTGAACACGTTAGAAGATAGGCTACTCCGAAGGAAAAAGTGGGGTCTACACCACCCGAACAAACACGTTACATCCCTGTACATCCCAGAACGGTTAGTAAAATGAAGGCCCCACCAAAGGTGAAAATCAGATATATTGGTTCTATGTTCAAGGATTCTCCTAGATTTTGGACGTTGTGCTTTGATGGGTCTAAATCCAAGCACAGAGCTGGGGCAGGTTTTGAAATTGGTTAGTCCCAAAAGTAAGTCATACTTTGTTGCTCATCAACTTCAGTTTTATTATACCAATAACGTAGCAGAGTATGAGGCTTTAGTCTTGGGCCTCTTAATGGCATTAAGAAAGGGTGTCAAAATGCTCTAGTCTATGGAGATTCAAACTTAGTCGTAAAGCAAGTTAGGAAGCTTTATTCTTGCTACAATAGAAGACTTACCAACTATAGACACCACGTATGGGATATACTGGAAGGGCTGGATGCATTCAATATTCAATTGATCTTGCACACTCAAAATCATACTACCAATGTCTTAGCGTAGGCAACAAGCATGCTCCAACTGCTATCCCTATCTAGCCTCAAAAGATTCATGGTGGAGCTTACCTCTGTCCCATCAGTGCTAGATAATGTAGCCAATTTCTAGGTATTCAATGATGACAAACACATTCTGGATTTTACCACCAGTTCAGACGTGTTTCGTACATAGATAATTGATGAGGTCAAACCTCAAGAGGTGGACTTGGATATAGAAGGGATTATCAACCTAAAGACCAACACCATTGCAAGGGGAATGGTCCAATTGGAGTGAATCTTCAACTTGGACCAGATCAGAGATCAAGATCAGCACGGTAAGAAGGATACCATTAGCGGCCAATGTGACACTTACAATCTAGGAACGACTGGGAATGCCAAGAATGTGTTCATTGGAAAGGTGTGCACTCCTGAGGAAAGAAAGAGTATACTCAAGGCTATACATAATTATCACGACGTCATCGCCTGGAGCTATGAGGATCTCAAGACCTACGATACATCAATCATTACCCACACCATCCCACTCAGACTAGATGCAAAGCCATTTCGGCAATGACAGTGCCCTGTCAACGCTTTCCTGGAATTGATAATATACAAGAAAGTAAAAAATATGTTGTCATCTAGGATCATTTTCCCACTTAGACACTCCACATGGGTGGCAAATTTGGTTCCAATTAGAAAGAAAAATGGGGAAATCAGATTGTGCGCGAACTTCCGTAATCTAAACTGAGCTTCAGAAAAAGATAACTATCCTATACCCTCATTGGATGAGGTGTTACAGATTGTAAACAACTCCAAGATGATGTCCTTCCTGGATGGATATTCGGGATACAATCAGGTCATGGTACAATATGAATATCGACACAAGACAACATTCACCACCAAATGGGGAACTTTTTCTTACAGACGAATGTCATTTAGACTAATCAATGTTGGTGCCACTTTCCAACACGTGATGGATATTGCATTCAATGACCTAATCCACAAATGTATAATCATCTATATGGATGATTTGACAATGTTCTCAAAGCAGCGAGGTAATCACGTTGCTGACCTATGCAATTTCTTTGAAAGGTGCCATGAATTTGGGGTTTCCCTTAATTCGAAGAAGTGCATCTTCGGTGTCACTGAGGGGAAGCTCCTTGGACACGTCCTGTCAGAACGGGGGATTTCTATCAACCCTGAACGTGTCTAGTCAATCATGAAGATCCAGATGCGAGGTAGCAAAAATGCATTAAAATCTTTTTTTAGAAAGATCGACTTTGTCCACAAGTTCATTAGAGGCTTCGCAGAAATCGTCAAACCACTCAATGCTATGCTAAAACAGGATTCTAAGGTCGAGTGGACCCTAGAAGCAAAGAAGGATTTTGGAGAAATGAAGAAGTTAATTGTTGATGCCCCTGTGTTGGTCAGCCCCAACTACTTGAAGCCCTTCTACATGTACTCCTTCGCTTCAGATCATTCTTGTACCAGTATCTTGACACAAAAGGATGACAAGGGGAGTGAACATATGATTGCCTTCTTGAGCATCCCTCTGAAGGATGCTGAACTGTGCTATCATAATGTCAAAAAAAATTCCTATGCCCTTGTTAAGGGAGTCAATAAGTTCAAACATTTTATCTTGTGCAACAAGGTGTTCGCTATCATTCCTGACCCCGCGGTGAAGACGTTACTTATGTAGAATGAGTTAGGAGAGCGAAGGGAAAAGTGGATTGCATTGCTATAGGAGTATGATATGGAGATCCAACTGATGATGTTGGACCCGAACTCACAGTGCAATAGTACCAGTTGGAGGATGTCTCACCAAGGGAATGGTACGACAACATAATGTACTACCTGTTGAATCATAAATGTCCACCTCATCTGCAGGGAGTCCAAAGGCGAACCCTTAGGTTGAAAAGTAGTAGCTACATGTTGTAGGGCACCATACTGTACAAGAGGAATCATGAAGGTATCCACTTGAGATGCCTAGGTAAAGAAGAGGTTGATCGTGTTCTCAAGGAATTCCATTATAAGTTCACAACTGGTCACGGTTCTAGTTTATCAACTGTGCATCAGATATTAAGAGCTGGGTACTATTGGCCCACCATTTTCAAGGATGCCCATGGTCATGTCTGAACCTTCTAGTGTGCCAGACTGTTGCCACCAGAGAAAGGAATGTTGTTGTCCCATTACAACCTGTTTTGGAGGTAAGGCCATTCACGCAATGGGGTCTCAACTTCATTGGTCTGGTAAGCCCTCCATCATCTGCTGGACATAGGTACATTCTAACCACTACTGATTATTGTACTAGGTGGATAGAAGCAATAGCTTATAGGCAATGTACAACTGAAGTAGTAAGTAATTTTTTAAAAAGTTTCTTTTTAAATCGCTTTGGTTGTCCTTATGCTCTAGTATGTGATAACGACCTTGCGTTTGCTTCATTAAAATTCATGGGTTGGGCCTTCGATTATGGTATCACCCTTAAATTTTTATCCAATTATTACCCTCAAGGCAATGCCCTTGCTAAGTCGACCAACAAGAACTTGATCACTGTGATCAAGAAGCTACTAGATAGGAATCCCAAGGATTGGCATACCCAACTTCGTTTCGCCCTTTGGGTGGACCGCACCTGACACAAGGCTTCCCTCAGAGATTCCCCATATCATCTCATTTATGGCTTGGAGCCCGTCTTCCCCATACAATTGAAAATCCCTACCCTCCAGTTCATCAATTATTTTTATGAAGGAGGAGACCGTAGAGAAGCTCGCCTAGCCAAGTTGTTGCACCTTGAGGAATTACGAGACTGTGCCATAGAAAATTTCTCCAAACATCAGGGCGTAGTCAAAAGATGGTTTGACCGCCGAGCCAAAATTAAGGCCTTCCAAATTTTTGATCTGGTCCTTTACTGGGACAAGGCCCATGAAAAGAAAGGGGTACATAACAAATTTGACAAGCTTTGGCTTGGCCCCTTTTAAATTACTGAAATCCTTGGAGAAAATGCTTTTCGTTTAAAGACTTTGACTGGTGAAGATATCTCATTGCCTATCAATGGGCAACACCTCAAGCATTACTTCTAGGCCTGAGCTCTTCTAGAGCTACTTGTGTAAATACCTATACATAGGTTAGAATATGTTTCTTGCTTTGTCCTTCAATTTTTCCTGTTTTCCTGACTATTTTGTTTGGACCTTGGAAGAGTCTTCCCATTCTGCTATGGTGGCTGTGCTCGACTTGATAAACGGTTTGCCCTGCTACCCGCTCTTGTGCTGGTCTCTAGATAAGCCTTTATTCCCTATTGCTAATCTATAAAAGCCCCTAAGCATTAGTTTTCAACTTTCAAACTCTGAACTAACCTAGGAGGGCTATTTGCTTGAATTCCCCGTGTTCATCATGGAACACATAGAAACACATTTCAAAATTTCCAAAGAATGGTATGGTGATTACTAAGAGGACTATATAAGTGAAAAATCTAAAGTTTTCTCTTGTGACCACTTTGATTCCAAAGGCCATAGTGAGCTTCATTTCTTACATGGTTGGAAAGAAAGAAAATAGAAAAATGCTGAAAAAAAATATCAAATGAAAAAATAGACAAAGTGAAAATAACAACTGTATGGGTGTGCAAATATCTCTACCGGGGCTATGGACGCCTAGCTGGTAGTAGAGCTATGATTGTAATGTCACAATGACAACTTCATCGGGGATATGGATGTCTCATTGGCAGCAAAGCAATGTCCAGGTTACTTTTTGGGTCAAGCGAACTACGTAGCTTATCTCTCCCGATCAGTGGTTGCTCATGCTATCTCTAAGGAAAGTGAATGAACTCACCATGTGCACACCTCCATGATAATGTTGCAACATGATTCGATCCTGCCTTCCTTAACCTACTCTTAGTTCCAATTTGAAAAATAGCTTTGGCATGTGAAACTAGAGATCATGGGTTCAGAATGAATATTTATCTTTAGAATGCTGAGAGAGTTCTCCCAGTGGAGTCGCCATTTGTTGTGCCTGTCGCACACACGCCCTATTCAGAATGGGGACTCTCTCTTCCCTCTTTTAATTGTTGGGTCCTTTTTTCTTTGCCTTGTTTTATGTGCCCGCTTTTGCACCCTAAAACGTCAACATATTCTCAAAAGTCACATTTTAAGTTTGACAAAATTGCCCCCCTTTGAAAATGCCAAATCTTAAGCCATTTCGGGTTTCCCTTGTCAGATTTCCTTTCTAACATCTGTGGCGCCTTCCTAGCTCGGACCCTTGGGTTTCCCCTCTCAAGATTTCGTTCCAGTTCTATTGTCCCGAACGGTAGTTGCGCAAAGTCTTTTCGGCCCTCCGGGTCCGACCTGTTGGGTTTCCCTTTAGACTTTTCCATTCCAAATGGCTGCCCACTTTTGTTTTTCTAGATGCTGGACCTCAGAGCTCCTATCCTTGTTTGCATTGCACTTAACATATTTTCAAAATGGTAGTGGCTTGACGTCTTCTTGGCCACCGGACCTCGGTCCTCCCACCGCTGCCTGGGAATTTAAACTCAGCTACTTCACCTACCACCATATTGGGTATTTAATTAGAACATTAATGGCGCCATAGTTATATAAACAAGTTTCAAACTATCATTTTCACATGACAGACGTGATTGAAAAAGATAGTGTCACCCTAGCAATCTCTGCCTCCACGCCTGAACCTCTGCTTTGTCATTCTTCGTGAATTCAACAGAATTCTTCTTCAAGGTTTCGAGGTACGTTCACCGTCTATGCACCTTGTCCTTTTTTCCTCGAAATCATGGTCTAATAAATCAAGTTAAAAATGATAAAATGAACTAGAATTTTGTAAGGTAGTACCCCAACTAAAAAACCCACAAATTGGAAGTGGAAAAATCAATGATTCAAGCCATCAAATTTGAGGCCGGAGCCTGACTTCCCCATCGCTATTCTTTGGAATAGGTGGCCGCATCGTTCAGGCCCGAAACTCTCTATGGCCATTACAAACCTTAGCTAAAATTGGTTTTGCCAAACCTTACCTCGGGCTCCAGCATCTGGATCTCCATCTCTAGGATTTCTTAATCATTTTGTTGTTCCCAAAAATGGACTCCAAGCATCCTTGCGGACCCCAAACCCCGACCTTTCAAAATCCATAAATTTGTAAACGAGACCAAACCTGCCCCAGGTTTCGGCCACCTGATTTCCCTTCCTGGGTTTTCATTGCACCCCCGTCATTCCGAATGGCCTTCCATGAGCATCGTCCTAACGCTCGGACCCAAGGCACGTAAAGTCTATCTTGAAAACTTGTAGAAAAAACTTGACGTTCAAATAATCTCTGGGCCCCGACCCCCAGAATTTTGTGTTCGAAATTTTGTGTCACCTTTGCTGTTTTGCACGACTATCCCAGGATGTATTTCCAACTCTCAGACCTCAGTCACCCCTTCACCGCATACAATCTAAATAGGAGATATAATGTCCAAATGCATTTCGGCCTCCGAACTCCGGAATTCCATCTCTGTGATTTTTTTCTGGTTTCGCCGTTCCAAATGACCAAACCTGAACATCTTTCCGGCCCCTGGGCCTTGACCTTTAGTTTGCCACTGAGTTTTTCTTAAACTTATGAATTCGTCTCCGGGGATTACCCTTCGGACTTCCCTCCCTAGATTGTCACCTTCATTTTTTCGTTTTGCATGATTGTCCTGTGATAGCTTCCCGACCCCAGCAACTCGAACTCCGGAGCCCAAAACCTGGAGTGTTGTCCTCCCTTCACCGCTCCAAATGACCTTCCTGAAGCAGAAACCTGAATGCTTAAATGAGGGATCAAATGACCTCCAAATCCAAAATGGACTTCGATCCACTTTCTAAAATTGAGCCTTTCCTCATGCAAAACCTTTGTTTAATCAAATCCACTACCGAAAAGGTTATTGGGAGTGTCTTGCCTCATTTTCCCTTCCAAATGGCATTATGCCAAGGGGAATTCTAGCCCTGGGAACGTAGATTGCCTGTTTTGCTTCCTTATGGTGTTTTTATCAAGTGTTAGGTATTTATCAAATATGAATGATGATTTTGGATCTAACCCTAATGTGCAAGTATTTGTCTGAGGCCACTTTCCATGATAAAGTTACTAATTCACGTCTCTTTGTGTAGGATTTATGGAATCCGGTGCATAAACCTCTAGTGCTGCTAAGGAAAAGGGAAAAGGAACTGCCAAAGCACCTCAAGGCAAGGAGGACAAGGATCAAATGAAGTTCAAATTCTAGGGGGTACTATTACACTCTAGATTCACCACTCTTTGGGGAGACATCACAGATACCAATATCGGGCATGTCGATATTGACGAATTTACACGGAGGGTTAGGGTGGACCTAAAAATAGAAAATACAAAGTTAATTAGAAGTAGCGGACTTGCCAAGGTTGCAGACTTCCTACAAGTTCTAGTGGCCCCCGAGCTAGTAATGGTATGTTGGGAAGCGTATCAACCAAAAACCAGAACCATAGTAGACAGAGAAAGAAACAGCCTTGCAGATATGTCCCCTCTTGGGATAACTACAACTTTCCACATCCTCACCTTTGAAAGCATGGAGACTTCAACTATAGAATAATGCAAGGCATTATGGGATCAAGATCCCATGAGATGCAAGAAACTAATTAATCAGTCTTGGTTGAAGGATAAGCAGGCCAGTGTTGGAAAAGTTCCTTAGGAGCTCTTTCATAGTGATTTCTTCGAGGATTGCGATGACCTCATCACCCTACTGAGCAGGGTAATGGACCTTCCTGCTGCAGCCTTCTTTCAAGAGTGGATGTTGTACTTTGTAGAGAAAATCCTCCGTAGGAATGATGCTACCTTTTATTGGGGGAAATAATTAGCAATTGCTTTCATGAGCAATTTATCAATGTAAAGAAGACATCAAAATTTTACATGACATCATACCTTGTCTATTCACTTGCCGATCGGCAACATTACCATGGATTGACCGCAATTCCCAATGAGGAACAAACAAGGGAACTTAAGCCCTATGACAAATATCCACAATTGCAATACAAAAACTTCAAGAGAGACTATTGCAGGGTAAATGATGCATTCATTGCCTACATCATCCGATTATTTGGAGGAGATTTGGAGAGAAGAGTCTCCCATAGTGCTAGAACCCTCCTCAGGCATTACGCGTTCCTCTATATACAGTTCCCTAAGTTCACTTATATGCATGGCCAAGAATTCACAGAAAGGCCAAACAAGCTGCTGCGGTACCCCAATGACCAGATCATACTATTGGAGCTGACTTGGTAGTTGCAACACATTCACAATGTTCTAAGCAAAAAACATCTGGTAGGGACATCTTATCCTATTGGCCTTGGCCAGGGAATGTACAAGATTCATAGCTCCTAATGTATGGGTAATTCAGAGAAGGATTTGGTCGAGTACCACTTTAGGTAGTATACAGCTTGACCAAGAATGAACCCATATGGTCATATCAAAAAGGCACTGGGATCTAAGTATGCCCACCTCCACAATGTTGAGGATTTCTGGGCCAACTGCAAAGATGATCTTGAAGTATGGTTATGAAACTATATGTGCATGACTGCCCTCTACGTGCAAAGAGTCAACTTGTGTCCAGTCCTGGATCATCTTGAAGAGGATGAGAGCATGGTGATCAATCCGGGATATAGTGTCATCGCCAATATGCCATTTCCCATGACTGATTAGGATGAGCAAGAGGTCAATGACCTTGACATACTCAACAAGCCCATGGAGGTTCAAATGAAGGCGTGGATCAACTAACAAGTTGGCCAACTCAAGCAACAGGGAGTCACCTTAACATTCAAGGGACTCGAAAGTGATCCAAGTGGCTCTGATGGTGGGGTTTCTACTGCTAAAAATAGGGAGACCTCTAAATCCCACCATCTATCAAAACTAAGAAGAGAAATGAAGTTAGTGAGCAGTTGCCTAACCCAAAGGTTTATGCTCGAAAGGCTTCAGAGGGTGAGCCTTTCAAAATGAAAAGAAAAGATGTCGAGGTTGTGGAGATGCCTATAATACCCAAAGATCCACTCCTCAAGGACAAAGAGGAAGAGGCTGAACCACCAAAGTCTTCATCTACTACTATTACCACTGTCCCACGTGGTTCGCTTGCAATATTTTCTTCCTCTCCTCCTGCAGTGGACATCTTTGTCCACCTTGCCTCCAATTCATTGATCATGCAGGTTATATCAGTGGATTACTCCTCTGCCATGACCTCACTAGTCTCATCTTCTTCTATGTCTCCTTCCCTTCCATCCACTTCTACTCTTGCAATTCCTATCCTCAGTCTCCGAAAATCCTTCATAAAATACATGCAAAATGTGCCATCCAAGCTTTCAGGGATGCTTACAAATCTAGTAGTACAAGCCACAATAGCCTAGGCTATGGCTAATGCTCCAGCTCTCCCTCTCCCTACCAAACCACCTCAAATGGAGGCAATTATGCAGATCTCATATGAGCTCAAACGACAGCAGCTAGAGGCTGCCAAGAGGTCTGAAGATGAAGAGTTTGTATACCATAAGCACCCAATGTTTGAGCACCGGGAAATCGATGAGGTGGCATATGAATCCTCCAATGAGAGCAATGAGGAGTTTGACATAGAATTAATCTGAGAAACAATTGATGCAAATCTTGAAGAAGAATGGAACAAGCAACTCAAGGAGATCAACGACCAAGAGGTTGTAGAGTAGCCTATGATTGAAGGGTCTGCTGCTCCGAAGATTGAGACTGGCAGGTCTCCAGTTGAAAGACATGATCGAACCCCAGAGCATGACGAGGAAGCATCCCTCTATGAAGATGAGAAAGAAGATAAGCCTGGGGAACATGAGTATAATGAAGATGTTGAAAGGGAAGATCCTTCTAGCAAGCAATTGCTCACCAAGTCTCCCACTAAATGTGTAATGCTCAAACAAGACTTTGACAAGGAAAAGGAGGATGTAGGGGTTGAGTAGGAGGCCCTTATTTTCAAAACCATTGAACTTAAGGTGGAGGGCAGCAAGGATCAATGTGAATCACCCAAGGAGGGGCCCCAAATGCTCGATTGGTTAGGGAATCTACTTAGGCAAAAGAGTCCCGCCCTAAAAGATCCTAAGGTGAGGCTAGAGGCAATATTGGCCAAAGAAAGGAGTGACTTATAACGTCTCCAACATTAACATGGGAGTGGCTACTAGGGAGTAGAAGGTTGACCACCTACGGGAATTGGTAGCCATGGTGGTGCACCTTATCCAACAAGATAAGGTTTCAAAGGAAGAACTTAAAGCACAGGTAGCTGATCTGATGGCCTACATTCAACAATGGTCATCCCCCGATGAGCTACCCACCACATCATTGGCCTTGACGCATTTGTTGTCCCAAGAGAAAACTCAATAAGCTGGAAAGAACCAGGAACCTGGATAAGATTACGAAAATTTGGTTTCAGTAGATCTTAGACATGGGTAACATGGGCATCAACTTGGCTGTCTGAATAGAAAATAAGTTCTTGGAGGTGCATAGGACTCTTGAGGGCACTAGGAAAATCTATGAGGAGTTCCTGAAAAAGTACAGAGCTTCCTACCCAAAGATAGAGGCTATCGTTGTGCTGCCAAGTGAGGTGTGGGAGAAGGACCTTGCCCTCAAGGATGATGATCACAGGTTAGTGGATGTGTTGAAATGAGATTTTGATCATTGAAAGGGAAAGCTGGAGAAGATTTTGGAATGAGTGGTTTTAGATATCGAATGGGCCAAGGAGGCCAGGGGAGATTATGCTCGGTACCTCAAGCTGATAACAAGGTACGAGCTGCCTATTGTTGAAATTAATCTAGAAAACATAAAGCCCCATTTCTTGAAGAACATGCAAAATGGGATGTTAGCTGAGGTTACCACAGATTTCATGAGCTTTTCTACTCGATCCTTCACCCAGTCTGAGCTTTTCAGAAGTAATGCTACCAAGTATGACGACGATTGGAAGAAGCTCGTTAACAACTCCCAAGAATGGAGTTACCAGGTGCTACGATTCGACATCATGGAAGTGGACAAGCTTCAACCATTGATCCTGAGCTTTGTGGGGTATGTAGCTTTGAAGAAGTAGGAGGGAAACCTTGTCATTGATGATGAATTTCTAAAAGAGTAGTCATAGCAAAGGGCAAACAACAAAAAGACAAAACTGCTATAGTGTTGTCACTAGAAGACAAAACAAGGAAAAGATGAAAGATGTTTTGAAAATGTAATATATTTGGGGGTAGGTGAAACCCTAGTGTAAATTGAATCTTGGCCACACAATAGAATTGAATCTTGGCCACTCATTTTGCTTTTTGAAAACTATAAATAGGACTCTCCTCTCATTTTAAGAGATTTGAGTTGTTGTAAAGGCATGCTGCAAAAATTGCAATAGAAAATACAATGAGTTATTGGTGTGGTTTGGATTTCTCCACATGTTTCATGATTCTCCATTTTTTAAAACTTTACTTTAAGTTACTTTGTTGTTCTAGTTTCCTTTAGCTGTCTTTGGTAGATTTAGTATATTGTTTTTGGTTATGAAGTTTCTTCTGCTATGTGTATTCTTTCCTTGTCCATACTTTTAGTCATTTGCTACAGGTAGGTGACTATGTAAAGTTAGTCTGGACTATAATTTCATAGCTTCTCTTTAAAAAAATTCTTTGTTCACATTTACATGGTGAATGAATGATGAATATCTGTAGTCCTTAGAAGATAGCATAGATTTCATGATATTGTGAGAATTCTGATTAAGTGAAATCATATTTTAAGGAAACTATCCACAACATGAACCTCCATGATCACTGTTCATCGATAGTTGCAGGTCTAGGAAACTTCCCTCTTGCCTACCCCTTTTTCTTTCTTTTTTTAAAAAAAACCTGTGCTAAGGTTCATTGCACATTGTAAAGCCAAATCCAACAAGACAATGGAGTTTAAGACTACTATTTGAACCTATAGTAAAGTGCAGTAATTTCCTATTCAAAGAACTCCATTTACAGACCTGATTCTCCTACAACTTTAACTTTCATAAGGTCGCCTTATGATTCCAGCAAATCACATAAATCAACTAAAATATTCCAAGCATCGTCACGACCTGACATCCGAGAGACCTTGGGATAGTGTTCTGCAATTTGATTGTGGAAGATTGTCTTTCAATAGAGGTAGTGCACCTATGTATTACTTGTGTTGTGAAGTGCATAAAAACACCATCAACAACAAACATGCCAAAATTGTCATCAAGTCAAAATCAATCATATTGTCAAAACAATCAATTTATGTCTTAAGCAAGATATGTCTTTCTTGTCAATAGGAATTGTCAATTGTCATAGCCTCATGTAGCTTGTCACATCAATGACATCAGGCTCAAACATCTTATATGACATGTGTCATTCTAAAACCAGGCTTTGTCATGCCTTACACATATGGTCACAAATTCAAAACTAGACTCAACGTCTTATACGGTATGTGTCATCCATCACATTGAGCTATGTCAAGTATCAAACAATTACACAAGATCATGTTTTGGAAAATACTTTTATTGGATTTTTGACTTTATATCTTATTTTGTCTTATATTTTTATGGATTTTTGTATGAGTCTCATTACTAGCTTTCTCAAGGACGTCCCTTGAAGGATTTAGAGAAGCAAGGATGTCTCAGGACTCTTTTTCCTTGACTGTTGTCTGTCAATTGTCTTTTAAAACTTTGGATTTTGAGTCATGTTACTAGTTTACTCGACGATGTCCCATGAAGGATTTAGAGGAGAAATGACGTTTCATGACCCATGTTTTATTTGTTTTTTGTATGTGGTCTGTCTTGATAAAAAGATTGGGGCAATTTTGCCCCTAGTATGAGTTTTAGACAATCCTTGTCTGCAACTATCTATTTTTTGCAAGTGGATGAATTTGTACACTATGGTCTATCTCATATCACGGTGTGTACTATCCATTTATGTCAATCCCATCCAATGATGATTAAATGCAAATCTTATTATATATATGGAAAATATCGAAGATTATATGTGCTTCATATAACCATTTTTGTTTCATACTATCATTTTTCTTGCCACGCTAACATTTCTTCTGACCCTATCTATTGGTCACGTAAAATTCCATCTTTGATGAACCCATACATGTCTCCAACACCTCCAAATTCAATTCTATCAACTCCATATTATTTTTGGCCATCAAATTGACTTATCAAGACTATTTCCTGATTTTTTGCAATTTTTCAAAAATTCATTAATTTTCCCGAGGGGGCATACCCTAACCTATTTCATACTAGGGCATGATTGAGGCATGTTTTTAGTGATTGTCTTTGACACAACACCAAAATGACATTGTATCCAAGAGACCTATTTCATACCGAGGCATGATTAGGGCATGTTTTTGATGATTCTCTTTGACAGAATGAAGACCATCATGGTATTTGTGGGGAGACATTTCAAATCCAAGACCAATATGCACAAAATACTTAGAGAAGTACTTTAGTGGTTTACTTTATTCAAATATGTAGCTAGAAGAGTGAAGAGGTGTTATGTATTCCATAAGTTTTTAGGTAAGTTTAAACTTACAAGTAGGTTTTTCACTCTTATGTTTGTGATGGAAGAGGACCCCTTCCATCATTAGGGAATTGTATTCATAAGGTAAATTCAAGAAAAATCCAACAATGGATAAAAATGGATTCTTGTGGCTACTAACTATTTCACAAAATGGACCGAGGAAATTTAAACCCAGAATGCTATAACAAAAGTTGCAGTACATTTCTTATTAAATGGAATAATAACTAGAATTGGTGGGCCTATAATAATCATTGTAGATAATGGTTTATTAAGGGGGTTTGAGCCAATGTTTTATACCATCAATGAATTGGAACATGTTGATGGTGTTTTCTGCATAGTAACAACTTAGAAAGAATATAATATCCTATCTCTCTTGAAAGGTAAATCTCTATGGAAAAGAGATAACCTCAAGGTCTTGACAACGCAATAAAACAACTCAGAGATAATGTGAAAATGCTGGTAATCACAAAGGGACCTTACTACAAGCAGAGCTGGATTTCAGACTTATCAGATATAAGCAATAGATTGATACCTTCAAATTTGATACAAATTAGATAATAAAGAAATAGCAAAAGATAAAGGTTTCTAGAGATAATCTTAAAACTACTTTTATTGCTAAGATTGAAAATGCCAAAGGATAAGATGCTCAAAATGGACCAATCTCTCATAAACTATCTTCTACTTAACCTAGATGAATCTGCAACTCCACAGAAATAGTGCAATCTTCTAAGGTATTGAAAGATTTTCAATCATGACATTCATTCAGTCAACCTTACAACAATTGAGATGAATAACTTGACACAATTGAACTAAGCACAAATATAAGCCCAAGCTAACTTTGCAAAGCAGTTAACAATCAATTAACTACAAAAAGTATGGACTAGAGATCGCTACAACATTCCAAACATGAAACCCTAAGCATTATCAAATCATCTAAACATAAACCATAAGCAATTTGAAAGATAGAATAACAAGAACCATGCCAGATGAGATTCCAAAAGATAGATACCAAACACAATGTGTCTCTTATATTGTGTCATCCAAGGTAGCAACAATCCATGTTGTTTTGTTACAAAACTTGATTTGAAAATAAACCCAAAGTTACTCGGATACAACTATTCTCCTGATCTACGTATCCTTCTATCTCTATTCTCTAATTTTCTGTCTACTGTTCAAATGAGGCAAAATGCCCGCTTTTATAGAGAATCTACAAGATAGGTCAGCCCAGATTATAACTTTACAATAAAATATAAGCTAAAATAGGTCGGCCCAAAAGAATAATTCGATCACATGAAATGTGCCATAGCACCAATTTCATCCAAAATCGCCAAAGTGTCAAAAGGTCGGCCCAATACATGTAAACTAATGGGAAGCACAAATATCAATGTAACCCTATACAATCACTCCCCATATTTGTCTTTAATTTTATCGTTTTTAGCATGTATGGCTAGGAAGACCCTATCCAGCTCAGCAACTGGTGGCACAGGTAAAACCCTAATCCTTCTCTCAAGAATTTTGATATCCTCTTTTGCTTGTCCAGCTATACCATCCCAATCATCCTTATTAGTCAAATAACTATCAATGACTGCAATGTATGTTACTACATCATCCAACTGATGTTCAGTAACTGATCCTTCATTGACTGGAGAATACACATCTCTCCACCATTCCCTAAGCTGCTCCAAACTGAAATGCTTCAGAGCAAAATTCTTCCTTCCAGTCATGACTTAGAAGAATGCAATGCATTTTTCATACACATCAGTTAGAGCACCTTCGATTTGTCTTGCATGTTTATTGACCTTCTTCAAGGCCTTCTGTCTCATGAGCAGGATTTCAAACCATTCCCAAGGTTTAGAAACCCTTGGAAGAGGAAGAATCCCACATCTCACCAATTCATTCTCGGTGAATCCCATAATTGCAGTAAGTTTTTGGAGTAAGAGGTCAGTATCTTCCTTATCTTGAGCCAACACAGTCTTTAGCAATGTCACTGACCTTGTAGCATCCTTTGCAGTGGACAAAATTCCCTTGATGGCTTCATCCCCTTTTGCTTGAACACCTTGCAACCAAGTGATTGTAGCATGTGAGGTTCCCTTCATCTTTTCTAACTCGAAGATTGTCTCCTGGAGAGGGAATCCTGCAGCAGAAGAGGAGGAACCAATTGCCTGCAAAGGCTTCATCAATTCATCCAGGTATCTTTTCAGTTTTTCATTTTCTCTTTCCAATTCATGCCTGGTCTGCACTGCCTTCTTTAATCTCCCCACAATCACTGCACTGGAACCCTCATATTCTTCAATATCTTGTTCCACAGTAGCATGTCCCAAATTGACAGTTTGCACATTATAATCTTGGGCAGTCACATTGTCCCTATCTTTGTTTGGAGCAGGGGTAGCAATATGAGCCACTCTATTACCTGATTCATCTCTTTCAATTCGAGAGACAACCCTTGCTTTATTTTTAGTTTTCCCCTTCTCCACATTGGCCATAAGGAAATCCCAATTAGGAGGAGCATCCTCTAGTATTACCATTTTACTCTTTAGGCCTTTCTCAAGCCAATCTAGAATAGTGAACCTAATAGGTACTGTGCTTTGTCTATCCTGTTCTTTCTCTTGTTGATCAACAGGTGAATGCCTTTCATCACTCAGGCTTTTAGGAATATCCTTAGTTGGATCCCCCTCCTATTGCAATTGTTTCTCTTCTACAACCCAGGATGGTGATGAAGTTTCAATCACTACTTCCTCCTATTGAGGGGATTTGTTCACTTGCTCCTCTATAGGCGAATCTGCATATGCCACCAAGGGAGACTTCAATACCTTGTCAATTTTTTCTTCTTCCCTAAAGAGATCACCTTCCTGAAATACCTCTTCCTACAAACCCTTAGGACTTTCACCTTTCTTTGGTTCTTCTTGCTGGCTACCAGCATCCTGAGAAATAGAGACACTCACCGGCTCGACAACAAGAATGCTGACCGAGACCTTCTCCATTGTTGCAGTGTCCTTTGGGGAAGGAGTCCTCGACCTCCTCATGTAAACTTGTGTTCTTTCCCCCGAACTTTCCACTTCTACTACTGGTGGTTCAATTACTTTGTCAACCTTAAGAGTCTCTTCCCCCTTTTGTGACAATCTTATAGTTCTTCTTCTCTTTTCCACCGGTGGATCACTTTCAGCCTCCTCTACTTCTCCCTTATTCTTCTCAACTTCTTTCCTAGAGACATGTTTCCTCTTCTTAGCAACTGGCTTCCTCTGTTTACCTACCTCTACCTCCTTCTCAGGTTGGGTTTCCCTTATCTGAATTTTGAAAGGAGAATCTACCTTTCCTTTGCCCTTTTGTTCTGGCTCAAGTGACCCCTCGGAAGCAGAATGAGACTCCAAATCTCCCATCAGCTCATAAGTGCATGAAACACCCTCACTTTCCAGCTCTAGTATTTTGTGCTTCAACCACATCTTGGTGTACTTAATCACTGGGGCAATGACCTGATCCAAATAAGTCTTTTCCTTGTCCAACCAGTCAACTTCCCCAAATGGTTTATCTTTTACTGCCTCATAAACGTGACCTTGGATCACATTTCCATCCTCCTCAATCTGATCTGGGATGGCTTTTACATTATATAGCCTCACCAAGTCCACTTTCAGTCTGGAAAACTTCTTCTTCCTCGCCTCAAACTCATCAGCGAGATTAACCCAATAGTCCTCAATTTGAGGCTTATGGCTATAATCTCTATTGGCCTTCTTTTGAACTTCACCAGTTATATCAAATCTTGTTCTCTTGGTGTGGAAGGGAAGACCAAGAGTACCCATTTCTTCCTCAGTAGCATGAGCAGACTAAATAGAGGCACAAACCTCACCCATTCCAATCTTTAGAGGGAAATCATTCCCAAAAATTGTCTTATGCATTTCTCCTTTTACAATATTGTCAAAATCATAGATTTGCCTAACAACTTCCAACAAAATGATGTGGTCTGTAGGATACCTTGGCAATCTGTAGGGAGCCCTCTGAAAACCATCAATTCTGATGTATGAAAAGGTGGGGAACTGAATGAACCAAGCTCCATACTTTCGTATCAGTTCTTTTGCCTTGTCTGAGATTCTAACATGCTCTGCACCTTGGAGCAATCTGGTGATATACATAGTGAAGGGATCATTTGATCTCCTATAACTTCCATCGGTTAAGTGCAACTGGGGATATACTTCGTAGATAGCATCTTGCCCAGAGATACCTCTAGTACTCAACCCCTTATACGGATGAAGTCTTGCCAATGAATACACCAAATAGGAAGTCATAGTAAAAGTCTTGGTTTGCAAGACACTGCAAAACTGCTCATGGATCACATTACTTATGGCACCTGCCCAGTGATAATCAAATCCTTGCTCCATTCTAGAAATTATATGGAACATCCAAGTCTCAAAAGTCCCTGCACTTTTCAATCCTACCAACCTACTGAGAAGGGTGATAACATTATAATATTCTCTTTTGAATTTAAGCCTAAACAGTTGCTTAGGCAACTTAGAGAAGTGAGATTTAGGATTCTCCAGCCAAGAGGTAATCACCTGTTGGGACTTAACCATGTCCTCTTCATAAAATTTCTTAGCCCCTTCCTTGTCAAAGCCCACCACATGGGATCTGTCAGGCATGCCAAAGGTTGTAGCAATAGAGACTGGATTGAATCCTGCAAGAATCCTACCTTGAGGGCCAATAATCCTCTGTGTACCCCTATCATAATTCCTGACACATTCTAGCACTAGCTCATAACACTATATCGTAGAAGGAAAGCCTGCCACATGGGCCAATCCGGAGTCCACCATTCTCCTTGATAACAGAGGAAGGTTAGGTGCTAACATCTCAGCCTTGAGTTCCTCATAATCCCACATACCAACGTTTGTATCCTTAATTCCTGACCAAATTGAAGTCAGCTTACTCTCAGGGATTTTTCTCCTCATGTCCAACTGAACCTTCTCTGCATCTAAGATGGCATATGCCTCTGCACCAAGGTTAGTTGCCTTTCCTTTGCCCTGACTAGCAACATTCTGTCCTGAACTTTCCTGTAAGCACATGAAGATAACATATAATTAGATCCATCAGAAGCAATAAGTGCAAAATATCATTATATCAAAGTTCTGGATTTAGCCCCCCTCACGAATTCTGCACTGGGTAGGATTTTCGAGAAAATCCGGGCCAGGCGGATTCCAACGAACTAAACAAACTAGATCCCAAAATATCACTTAAATCACCAATTCAACCAAGGAAAAGCATTAAGAATACTTAGCATAAGCTCCTTAAGTTAATCAAATGTATTACAAAGATACCCACAATACATAACCATTAAATTTAACATTTCCCAAAAATACCCGGAAGAATCTGCCGGAGATGGATTCTGGCGAAATCAACAACAATCCTAACTAACTTGGGGAAAATGAAGGGACACAAATTGTTCAAGAAAATCCGGATTGAATGAATTTTGGCGAAATCAAATGAAATCCGACAGAAAGATAACAAAAAGAAGAAGAGATAGAGCAATCGGGAAAATCCGAGGGAGACGGAAATCCGCGAAGACCTCAGAAACCCGACCCTGTTTATATCACAACTACTTTTGTCAAAGTGATTCAAATCACTTCGGATCCAAGCTAGAAATCCAAAACCAGCCCAACCTAGGATCCTAATGATAAAACATGAAGTAACGACCCACTTCTTAGTAATTTCGAGAACAAATGGCCATGCCCTAGGTTGGGAACCCTAAATGCCTGCCATGAAAGTATAGATGACTCGGTGATTCACAAAAGTAGAAAGCTCAAAGCTACAGTGAACCAAAGCCCAAACAAGAACCAACACCAGAGCAAGCATAAACATTTGATCAATCAAAAAAGAACTAGTACACTAGATAAAACCCCAAAATGCACAATGATAACGCACACCCAAAAGGACCAGAAAACCATGAAAGACTCCTAAGAAAAATAGTGAAAAGCAATTGAAACCAATAGAGAACAGGGTGCATATACATACCATCGAAGCGCAACGGTTATGATGAAGGAAACCGATAAATAACCACCTAATGTAGACTGGATACAACCCACACACTTCAAAAGCAAACACACAACTCAAATAACCTCGAGGATCCAAATACCTAGCAAAATATCAAGAACCCTAACACACAAGCTCAAATGATAGTAGATGCACAACTCAAAATGATCAATCACTTCTCAAAATATCGATATATCAAAGCCTCAAAACCTCGTACAAACGCCAATAATGCACCCGACAAGACAGCCGCAGTCACAAAGAATTTCGAGGATTCGACATAGCCATGGATTTTGGGGATTTGACATAGCCATGGATTTCGGGGAAATCCGGGATGTGCGGAATTTCCTGAAAGTAGTGCAAAAGGTCGATTTCAGAGAATGAGAGGGAATCGGGAGAATCCGGCCCAGGCGGATTTTCTCGAAAATAGTGAAAAACCCGAGATAGAGCCAAAACTTCAAATTTTCAATACAACTCAAAAGAATGCCACTTCAGTTGGAAAAAAGGTCATCAAAGCACAAACCCAAGCAAGCAAAAACCCCTAAAACGAAAGGGTCAAAACACCAAGAGTGAAAAAAAAGAGGGTCCCCACATTCAGTGGGGCGTGTGTGCAATAAGTGTGCAACAAAACACAAGAATGATAGATAATGGAGAATATTTATAGATTCACAAGCAATTATTAAAATAATAATAAAGCATAAATTTTAATGTCTAATTGGATAACTTAATGGATTTCTTAGCTAGTGCTAAATAATTATAAAGGTTGATTTGAATGAGTTATTGGAGGAGCATGTTGATATTATTTCAAATGAATTAATAGTGCATTTCTACCCATGAGAAAAATTAGCCATGTCATATGGATTTAATTCCTAAATTGGGTTTATTAAATGAGATATTGTATAATATGACACCTATGGATAATAAGGAGGTAAAGGGGAAAGTCAAACAATTGTTAGATAATGGTTTTAGTCCATATGTTGTACCAACAATAATATAGCACCAAGGATAAGTACATGGAAATAGGACCAAAAGGGGCTTTTAAGTGGCCACTTCTTTTCTAAAATCAAGAAAAACTTATCTTGGATGAGAAATTGAAGATAGTTACACTCAAAATTTGAAGACGTGGCATGAACAAAAGTCATCGTGGTCTAAATATAATTTCTAAATTATTAATTTATTTTTAAAATGGTAGAGATTAAGGGGTTCAAATATGGGGAGCACACAAAGTGCTCCCATTTTTATAAAAAAATATAACATAGCATTTAGTGTGCTCCCCCTAAAATATAATTTTTTAGTATTTAAAATTTTTCTTAGTGAAAAATTAGATAACACCATATGTATAGTTTATGCCTATTTTTTATGTTATTTTTTAATATACAATTTTTAACTAATTTCAAAGTGGACACATCTTGAAAAATAAAAAATTGAGTGTGCTTCCCCCTAATTTTTGTGGAAACTAATGAATTTTTTAATGTGTATAGAATGAAGTCTAGATTCTAGAACTTATATTGTATCGGTTTTTATCGAGGAGATACAAAATGAAACCAAAAATACTATACATATGTTTTTGAATTTAAAAAGGAAGACACTAGTAAAATAAATTTAAAAAAATAACATAATTGAAATGTAGAAAAAATATATGGTTAGAAAAATAAGAGAGAGCTCAACATTATTGTGGTATTTTTTCAAGTAAACATTAAAATATGTGCAAAAATGATGGAGAACATGCTCAGGATTTAGTCATTTTACAATTTAAAGAAAACATGCTTCTAGGAATTGATGTATGCAAGTTCAACCCCTTGGGTTGGATTCTCAAGGAAAATCAATGCTAAGGCTTGAAAATGCCTAAGACAACTAAAAACACAAGCATTTTATAGTTTTCTCACATTATAACATACTCATGTTCTTATAAATAAATAATACAATTGTCCATATACCTATCTCTCTCCCTTTCTCTAACTCTATCTCCCCCTATCTCTATCTCCTCTCCTTTCTCCCTCTCTCTCTATCTCTACCTCTCTCTTTCTCTACCCATATCTATATCTCTATCTCTCTCTTTCTCTTCCCATATATATATATATATATACATTTCTCTATATCTCCTTATATCTCTATATCTCTATCAGTTTATCTAATCCTCAATATATCTCACTCTCATTCTTCCTCTATATCTTTCTATCTCTTCCTCTCTATCTCTCCCTCTCTATTACTTTTTCATAATTATTATCTCTTTAGTTTCCCCTTTGGTGATAAAATTGGGGGAAACCCCCTACAACCCTCTCATCGATAACTAAGATCCACACACATCTAAAAAAACCTTTGAATTGGGAAGATATATAGGATTCATCATTGACATAAAGAGAGATAGAGAGGAAGATATATATAGATATGGATATGGAGATAGTGAGGGAGAGAGATAAGGGAGAGATAGTGAGGGAGAGAGAGAGGGAGATATAAAGAGAGAGAGAGAGAGAGAGGAGAGAGGGATAGAGAGAGAGATAGAGAGAGATAGAAGAGATAAATATATAAAAAAATGGAGAAAAAGAAAAATAGAAAGATAAAGATAGAGATACGTAGAGATATAGGGGTACAGAGACATGGAGAGATAAGGAGATAAATATAAAGAGAGGGAGAGATACAAGGGTCAGCCCACAGTGGTGTGTTGCACTTTTTTGCCATAATGAGATATTGAAATCAAGTATTTTTATTTATTTTTTATTATTTAACACTTATAGCAACTAAATCATTAAAAAATTTAAAATGTTGTGAACTAGTGATTTTTGCGAATTTGTTTGTAAATTATAAATATATATTTTTAAAAAAATTAAGAAATAATTTACAGTGAGTTTTTTATGTAACTTTAGTAACTTATTTTTAAAAAGTAGTGTTACTTTAGTAAATAGAAATTATTTGTAAAAAGGAGAAAATTATAAATTTTTAAGCATAGATTTGTAACACTGATATCTAGTGCACAAATTATTTTTCATATTTATTTGTTGCATATTTTATTTTTTATAAATTGTTGAAGTGAAATTAACTATAATATAATCATAGGTTGCTTTGATAAAACATATCATTTTTTATATTAAACCAAATAAAATTATTCTTTTTTGTTGAAATAAGGACACCAATACATAGTGCACAAATATTTTTTAGAATTATGTTCTCTATTTTTTATTTTGTGTGTATGTGAAACAGAGACATTGATGTTCAATGAAAAACCTACATTCACAAGAAAAAAATATAATAATTAAATTAAATATATCAAGATTTATACTTCTTAAAATACTCATAATAAGGGTTGCATACTTACAAAATACATCTCATAAATGACTCCATTTGATCCCTCAAAAGGTGAAGTAAAAGTGTTTTTTTGTAAGAATTTTGATATGTGTGGTCGAGACTCCATTGAGAGTTTGATCTAATGAGGTGTGATCTAATCCTTTTCAATTAAAACCATTTATATGGAACCCATAAAGGCTTAAATCATTATTTTTTCTAAAAGATACATGTGATTTTAGGAAAAAATTAGGATGTCACAAAAGGGACATAGTATTGTGGTTGCACCCAAATGGATAAATATGGATAGAGATAGAGAGGAAAATATAGATATATAAATAAAGGTGTAGGAAGAGAAAGGGAGAGCTTGGGGAATCAATAGAGAGGAATAAATGTATAGAGATCGAGAGAGGTAAAAGGAGATATAAAGATAGATAGATAAGGTGGTAGGAATAGAGAGAGGTAAAGGGAGAGATAAATATAGAGAGATAAGGAGATATGAATAGAGAGGGAGAGAGAGATATCTAGAGATAGAAATAACTGGTGAAAGATAGATGGGGAAGAGAAAGGGAGATATATATAGTGAGAGAGAGAGGGAGATAAATTTTGATTAAGGGAAAGGGAGAGATATAGGTAGAGGGGGAGAGAGAGGAGATGGGGGAGATAAGGAGAGGGGGAGATATAGATAGAGAGAGATGTAGAGAGATGGATAGATAGATGGAAAAATATGGAGAGAGGCAAATAGGGATATAGATATAGAGGTCTAAGAAGAGGTAAAGGGAGAGAAAGGGATGGGTAGAGAGAGGGAAAGATATCTAGAGATAGAGAAAAAGAGTGGAAGGTAGAGGTAGAGATGAAGATAGAGGGAGAGGGAGAGAAAAAGATAGAGAGATAGAGAGAGGTATATGGAGAGATAGGGATAAAGAGACATATGAAGGAATAATTGATAATGAATCCTAATTATCTTCTTGATTCAAAGATTTTATTTCACATGTATTTGGAGATTAATTCTTGACAGGGGGTGGGGTTACTTTCCCCCTCCCACTTTTATTGTCAAGTATTCTATGGGATGATGAAAAATTTGGAGCCTCCCTATAGGGGTTCGAGGGTAGTTCCATTGAAGAGAATAAAAATTGTCTTGCAAAATAGAATAATGGCTATATAAATTTGATAGAGGATATAGTGAGGAAGAGATAGAGAGATATAAAGGAAGAGGGAGAGTATGAGATAGAGAAAAAGATATAGAGGGTTGAATAGAATAACAACTATGTATTCTTTTTAAATGATATGCATAACATGAGCACAATAAAATGCACTCATGTAATGGCTCAATAGTGACTGAGCTTAGGATCGGTCACTACCAAGCCATAAAAGGACCATGGTATATAATGCAAGTGTGTTATAACATACTCATTGTATGCCTTAGATGGACCAAAAAGTGGTTGTGGCTACCTTTTCCCCCCATATTTCTACACACCCCCTAAGAAGGATGGAGAATGGTGTGTGTGCATTGATTCAAAAGCCATTAATAAATAAGAATAAATTATAGAGTTTAATTGAACTAAATAGATGACTTAATGTATTTTATAAGTAGAGATAAATAATTCACAAACATATATTTGAAGAGTAGATATCACAAAATTTGAATTAGAGGAAAGGATGGACTGAAAAATATATTTAAAAAATGATGAGTTGTATGAGTGGCTTGTTATGTCATTTGAACTAACTAGTACATTATGAATATTCAAGAGGCTAATGAACAAAGTGATAATCCATTTCCTAGTAATAGTTTATTTTGGATGAAATATTGATTTTGATAAGAGAAAATGAATATTTAAGTTGATGCATTTGAGATTAGTTTCATAAATATTGAAAGAAGGAAAAAAAATCATCAACTTAAAAAATTGTGGTCATTATAAAAAGAGAGTTAATGTATTTGGGATTTTTAATTTCCCAGAAAAGGTTTGTATATGTACCTTAAAAGGTGAAGGGTGTTGTGGAGTAGCCGTCACTATAGAATATTTGAGGTAAGAATTTTTCAATGGTTTAATGAGTTTTTTATAAAATTGTAGACACTAAAAATATACACACACCTAATCCCGATCCTACTAAAATCACTTCTTCCTAAATCATCTCCCTTAATAATTAATTTAACTAAATAATCTTTATTTGATTAAATTCATCGTATTTCCTCTCTTAATTAAATAAATCAATTTTATCTAATTAAGTCATTCTCTCCTATTAATTAAATGAATTATTTTGT
This sequence comes from Sequoiadendron giganteum, assembly GCA_007115665.2. Taxonomy (NCBI): domain Eukaryota; kingdom Viridiplantae; phylum Streptophyta; class Pinopsida; order Cupressales; family Cupressaceae; genus Sequoiadendron; species Sequoiadendron giganteum. The sequence goes on along the minus strand of CM021102.1, from coordinate 782,146,965 downwards.
TTAGTTAATTTGATAACCCCTCTCGTAATTAAATAATTTACTTTATTTAATTAATCCCTCAAGTCATCTCTTTAAATTAAATAAATTAATCTTTATTTGATTTAATCTAACATCACCTTCTTTAATTAAATAAATCAATCTTTATTTAATTAAATCCAAAATCATTACTCCTCTCAACTTTGATTTATTTAAATCCTAAAATCTAAATCAAATTGTCAAATCAGCTAATCTTCATATAAATTAATCAAATCATGATTAATCCTAATCATAATCACTTCAATCCTCTATATTTTGCAACTTGCACAATAAATCATTTTATTTGATTTATTAATTCATCAATTTCCATTCAAAAGGGAATATTTTGTGGCATATTCTTCCAATTCAAAAATCCCTCCAAAAGGGATGAGTACATCCAACAAGGCATTAAAGGCCTCTTACATATCCTTTGCCTTGAGCCAAGTGACATTCAATCCATTCCTCTCTCCCTCCAACTTGTCATTTCATCAAATTCAAATTTGAATCTAATAGCATTTATGTGCACATTCATCAAAATGTGTTCATTCCTCCTCCAATCACATCTTGACAAGTGGCACAATGCCATTGGTTCATCTTTAATCCCACATTCATCCTATTTCACATTCCTCCATCCTTATCTCCTATAAATAGAGAGCTTCTCTATTGATTTTAGGATCCACAAGATCATCCACAACTTAGAAAAAAGTTACTATCTTCACATTTAGAGCAATTTCCTCCATCTCCATAAGCATTTTCCATTATCCTAGCTAGGTTAGTGCAGGTTTTTATCAAGGAATTACATTGTTCTTCCTCAACAAGTGGATCAATCTTCATCAAAATCATCAAATCACACAAAGGAGTTGGGAAAGGGTCATTTCCTACACACAAATTGGCACCAACTCCCTTAAGGGATTAAGAGTTTGCATGTTTAAATAGGATTTCATTTCTTTTCATGTTTTATTCTTCATTTTTCCTATTTTGAGCATTTGTAGATGAATTTCATGAGAAATCTTAGTTCTAACTTGCATAAGAATCTAATGTGTGTTTTTTTGCTATCTTTGTGTAGGTCTAGGATTGGGGTTCACATTTTAGTGCTAGAAGGAGGGAAAATTTGGAGAAATTCATCATTTTTTTCAAAAAAATCCATGGTTTTTTTATTTTCTTTTGTGCCTACACGAAACTCCGCCGCTATCAGTCTAGTGGCACAAAAATGCACTGCTATCAATCCAATGGTGCTATATTATGCTGCTCCAAACTCCAAACTGCACCACTGGAGTCTTCTCGCCCAAAAAAATCAAGTTCAAAGTGCAACGCTGGTTTTCCAAATTCCAAATAGCGTCACTTGCCAAACAGTGATGCAATCACGACCATTGTTTTTGTGTAGAGTGCCACTCTCAGTCATCAGCGACACTATATTGCATCATTGACCTTCTCAAACTATGCCGCATATGTGGATTACACCACTGGGGTTAGGTAAAAGGTATATTTTATTTCTTTCAACATGTGCTTTTTTCACTTTGGTTGTTTTTGACTTCTAATTGGTTTTTTGGCCTTTGTTTTTATAGTATTAACTAGTTTTTGTGATGCAGGGACTTCTAGAGGTCGTAAATTTTGACTTGGATGTCCATTTGGGATGAAATTTTACAGGTGGTTTCCTTATGAGGTGGCATGTGGATTCCCATTTAACCTTAATTTGGTTGGTGGCCATTTTGACACTTTTTCGAGGCTTGAAACTTTCATCTTGGCCCTCAAAATGACAATTTAGATTTTTTAAAGTCATTTTTGTTAATAACTCGAAGCTCATGTTTCAAATTTAGGATGTTAGTTTGAAATTCATCTTATCTTAGTTTTATAAAAAAATTGGTAAAAAATAGGACTCTCAAAGTTATGCATGCGAAATTGCCAAAAATTGCAAAATCTGACATTGTTGAAATCTGCCAAAAAAGGAAGTTTCTTGATAAAAAGTGAAGGAAGAAAAATGAAGGCCAAGGGATCTTTATGATTTTATAATTTCATTGTATCAAGTGTTTTTAAACACTTTAGGGAGAAATTATAACCCCTCTTCTAAGGATTAGTTATATTCTTACTTTTTAGGACTCACTAAATTTCCTTTGGGCTTAAAAAGAACAAAACAAAGGGTTAAAAAGAATCATAGGCAAACACACTAGATTTTGTTTTGGGCTTAATCAATGAAAAAAAAAGTCTCACACTTCAAAATTGGTGCTTAAAAAATAATTCATATTATTGCTTTGTGGTTAAAATGAACATGTGCATTCTTTGTTTTGTAATCCCTTATCCAAGTTAATGTCATCAAAAAGACGTATGTGCTTCTCTCACACTTCATTGCGATTTTGAGAACCAAAGGTCCTTTTTGTGATATTAAGTACTTGCTCGCTTTTTTTTATACATAGAGGGTCTGCCTAGTGGTAAAAAGTAATCACCCCAGGGAATGAGCCAAGCGGTAACACGCTAAAGCCAAGCAACTTCCAACTGGTATATAAGTTTGGGTACTCGAGGAGAGTTCAATTATTACAAGGATCATTCTGAAAAGAAGGGAAACAATGGTCTCTTTCTGCATGGATGGTCCCCCACGAACAAAATTCCCACATTAAAACCCTTGTTTAGAAAGGCCAAAATCCTAAACTATTTGTTGGTATAGGAACGGTTGTTCTGAAGCCGCCCTACATTCTTATGACTCTTAGTAGATATGAGAAGTATGCCATGGGATATTCATGGGTATTGATTCTTGGCTGACCAGAGAAGTGTGTGTCATGGAGGGGACCCAGTGTGGTCAAGCATCTAATCATCCGCTAAGAGTAAGCATAGTTGGATTTATCCAAGTGGGAACCCAACAAATATTGTTTCATTTATCCTAGGGTTGTGCATATTCTTGGAATCGAAAACACTTTTCTTGGATCCTAAACATTAGAAAAAAAAACATTCAACATGATCATCAAATTTCGAACCCTTCAGAGGAAGCAAATACGGGTATGTTCAGGATCATCATGGAGAACATAGGCCCTTAAGTGGCAATAAAATTTAGAAAATAAAAGTTAGGCAACTTGACGTAAAAATTTGAATAAGTTATCTATATTATTTCAAAAGTATGTAAGAATAGAATTTGTAGCAAATTGAATTTAGTTTCTAAAATACTAGGTTTTTTTTTTTTAAATCTATTTGGTGAAAATTTGAAATTTCAATGTAGTACTTAAATTTCAGGGAAAAAATAAGAAGTAGGTGTCTATCTGAACACCCTAACCACAGTAAAATTATAATATTTTTTTATAAGATTTTAGATATAAGTAGGGGACTCATGTCCCGATGTGATGCATATTTTTTTGTAATTTTTTTCCAAGTAAATAATTAATTTTGAATTTTTTATTACAAATTTTAAAAAATATAAAAACTTGTATGTTTGACCACCTTAACTTGGTCAAAACTTCATGAAATTCAATTCTTTTTTTTTAATCCTCTGGTATGTAAGCATATAATGTGACACATGTTTTGTATTCAATAAATGTGATACCATTTGAAAGCTATAGATTTTTTCAATCAGCCTATCAATCAGGAATTTAATCATAATTCAAATAGAAAATGAATAATAATTATTTATTAAATTCAAAGTAAAGCATAATTTATATTGGTGGAAAGTTGATAATCTCCTTTAAAAACCCTTTTCGTTTGATCAATTTTGGGTTAAAAAAAAGTCGTTAGCCACATGGGCCATCATATCACTTAGATATCACCAATTTTTGGCCCATCATGATCCTGCACATACCCATACCTTTGAAAAAATCCAAGTGCTATTGCTTGCCCTAGGGATTTTATCCTTAGAGGCTTCTAAGTATTTGGATTTACATCTTAATTTTCTCTCACTAAAGTCAACATTAAGAAACTATTGCCTTGATTTCCTTGATTCCCACACAATGGACTTTATGGGATGATAAGATGTTAGGACATTAGACATTTAGTTTGAAGAGCTAATCGAGAGAGTGTTTGTGGTAAAAATAACTTATTAAGAAAAGTTAAGAACAATTGAACCTCACACCTGGGTAAGTGCACCAATCCGTAACATAATTTAGGTGCCAAATTGAAAAAACATTTTAAAAAAACCTAAAATAAGCCATTTGGTGTGCACCAAATGGGTCAGTAGACATAAAACCCAAAAATCGGGTTTCAAACCCTCATTTTTTCTTCAACCCGTGGCTTGAAGAAGAGGATTTCAGTTTTGCAACTCGCACTCGCCAAATCTTTTCCATTGTTTGCATCCTTAGCTTTCCATTTTCCACAAGGATACTGCCAACACGTCGAAGAGGTCAAATATTGCAAAGAGGTATCTATTTTTATTATATTTATTTTGAATTTGATTTAGAATGCAAATTTAAATGGGGTTTTATAATAAAAATTTGTTGTAACTCTCAAGGAATGAATCTCCACCTCGAAACATTAAGAATTCACAATCACCCCCTCATGAAGAGCCTCCTATACAAAAACAACCTGAAACCCCTCCATCAATTCATAGGCATCCTCAAGGAACACAAGAAAATATTCAAAATCAAATTGAAAACAATAAAAGAGACATTCAAAAATTAATTACAAGATTAACCGAGCATTTTGAAACCCACCCTTATAGGAGAGGGATTGTTGAATCATTGAAGTCAATTGTAACTCATGTAGGAGAAATGAGCAAGCAAATGAATTTTTGGTCAAATAAGAGGCATGAGATGAGATAATTTTATGCTAGTGGTTTGCCATATGCATATGTCAAAAAACTAAAAATTAGCAAAGCTGACTAGTGTGCCCTATTTATAGACCCAAAAACCAATGAACCTTTTGTCTCATGCATGTAGGAGGTTCCCCATCCATTGGTGCCACCATGAGTTAATTAAAAATAAATTTTGGGAGTGGTGGTGGATGGTATTTGACCAACCTCCATGTAATAACCATGAGGTGCCACAATAATTTTTGAGCAAACTCTATTGTGAGTTTGTCCTCAATAAAATGCCAAACTATTTTTTAGATCTTAGACTTTTAGGGTAGAGGTGGGGGCTCCACACATGATAGACCTATTGCACGACGTAATCCATAGTTGGCACTGAGAGCCTTGGGTAGACCCATGGTGGAGCATGTCATTGTTCCTTCCATTGTTAAGGACAATGTAGAGGTGGACACGCTAAAATCAATTGACTCACTCACCTAGACCATTTTACAGTGTGTGAGTCCTCTAGTAGAGCCTGGTGTGGAGGAGACGTGTAGGCCCCAAGCTCCACCCTACAATTGTGGCACTTGTGGTGTTGTTTGCACGTATGATTATCAGAGTGCTCGTGATGCAGCTACACAACCTAAAGCAGTTGTAGAGGCGATGGCTTTCACAGATGATATTCTGAATGATACATTCGACATTGACATTCAGGTAAAATTTAGCAATTTATTTTAATTTTGTTTATTAAATTATATTTTGAAATTTAAGAATAACTAAATTAGTATAATTTTGATATGATGAAATTTCAAGGTCATACTATTCATGAGGCATGCTCTATTCTTGTAGACCCTTATACATTCTTGACGATGAGTCCACAGGTATGAAACTAGTATTAAGGATATTATTATTGCATTTGAACAGTTGAATTTTATATTTGAATGTTTGGCTCATAACATGCTTTGGATTTCAAACAGTTTCTTGGTGCACCTTCTTCCTCCACAACTCGCAATTCATATCCTCAAACAACGTACACTTAGGTAGCCTTTATTCATTAATGGTGTTGTAAATCTATGTTAGCTAGTTTTCATAATTTTCCGTATATACAAATCTAAAAAATTGATGAGAAATTCAAACATTGCATGCAAGCATTCCTTGATTGTGTTATATTATGTTCTCCTAATTCACTTTTTGTTCCTTTATTCCTTCCTAATCCCTTACCATTAACATTTAATAGTTCACCCTATTTTCCATGATCCCCTCCTAGCCCATCCCACTAATATCTTCTAGTCCATGCTATGTGTCATTATGTCCTTCTACTCCCATCTTATTGTACCCATTATAATTTCACCCTAAATGATCCTTGATCCCCTATGTTCCTTTATATCATCCTATGTTATTCTATATTTATCCACGTTTCATCCTAGATAACTCTTCTCTATTATTGCTACACACAGGTCAAGTTCACACTTCGTGTACTATAGTCAAACCATAGACACCTCCTAATTCACCCTATGTTGCATTATTCCCTATTAATCACATCCCATTAACCTCTAATTGTCCACCATATATTTTGTTATCCCATCCTAGCCCATCCCATCTATCTATACTAGTCCATCCTATGTTCCATTAATCCCTTTGGTGTAGGGGCACCACTCTTTTCTATTTTTCTTCATTAAGTGTCTAATAGGGAAGGTGTGTTAGGATGTTTGAGTTGACTCCTTGAGTCTTAATAAGGTCCAATGTGACCATTCTATTGTAATTGACCAACATTGAGGGGCTTTGCTATTCATCTTGTAAGGTTTGTAAATCATGTGGAAGGAATTGTCAAAGTTGACAAGGGGTGTCAAGGTAGATGGGATGATTTTTTCTTGAGTAAGTCATGATTTCTCAGTTGAATAAGGTCTCATTATACTCTTTGTAATATTTTAGGTATTTAAGAGGGTCTAGGAAAATATAAAGAGTCAAAAATTGAAAGTGCCAAATTTGTGAGTTGCATAAATGCAACAATTTGTAATGCAATAGTCATGAGAGGTTTAAAAAGTAGTTGTAAGGTAGTTGGGTGTTGGTTTGACGAGGAGAAGCCTTTGAAAATGCATGAAAACTTGTTTTGTAATGTTGGCTTGAAGTTTGAAGCATTGGCAATAAGAATATCTTTGTTTTTCATCAAATTTCTGAGTTTTCTTGTCAGCAGGCCTATATGAGCCCGTATAGATTGATTGTGCCATGTAAATAATTTTAATTTGTGGTGGTAGGTGTTAAAAATATTTTAGAACAATTTTGAGGGAGATCCATTGTGATTTGTGGTAAATATCCTTGTTTTCCTGTGACAGGCCAAGGACACACTGTTTGAGGGTTTTGTAACCAAAATCATGATTTAAGGGCCCTTACATCGACTATACCTACTGTAACTAGTGTAATGGGCCCTAGGGAGTCTGAGTAGGTTGTAGGTTGCATTATTAGAGTTGTGGAGAATAAACTAAGGAGATAAACCTGCTATCTTGATGAGTTTTGTGAAGAAAAACACATGAAGATGGAGCCTTGGGTCTAGGGTTTGTGGAAATCAATGAGAGTGTGGAGTTTTTTCTAGTTTTTGAGCATATTGGGGTCAAAATATACATGTATGAGTTGGTGGAATGGTATGGGAGGTTGTGCAAGTGGGACTTTGAATAAATCCTCTTGACTTGGCATGAAATTGAGGGTTTTGGAGTTTTCTATGTTGGAGGTGTCAACCCTGGGTGTTGATTTTGGTTTTAGAGGTTTGAGGGCATAGGAAATGCTGCCCGAAGGTTTCAAGGGTCTATGTTAAGTTTAAAGGTATGTTGCTTTGTAAATATTGCCTAACTCATGGCCTAGGACAACGTTAAGGGTCTAATTTCAATAGATTGGTACAAAAGACTTGTTGTGCCCTCAGCACACATGCCCTATTTGGAATGGGGACCCTCTCTTTATTTTTCCTTGCTAGGTCATTTTTTCACCACCTCATTTTTTGTGCCCCTATTTTGAGTCCCAAGTGGTCAACGAGTCTTAAGGATGTCATCTCAGTAGGTGGGTGCCCCTTGTCTTTTGTTTTTCCTTGGTGTTTTGTCAAGGTCTTAAGAGTTGTTCTTTTCCTCCTAGGACCTTGTTTCTTTTGTTTTGCATGTTCAGGCATGGGATGAAAATGAACTTGGAACCTTCACAAAGTTCTTGGTTCATTTTTCGTTCCATTTCTGGCTCTACTTTGGCTTTCTTTTTTTTTCCTTCATTTGCTTTCCTTTTGCTGAAGGAAGAATCGGGATGAAACCAAACTCGAAACCATCATAGGGTTCCTAGTTTTATTTTTGTTTTGGTTCTGGTCTTTGTCTTCATGTTTTCTTTATTATTTTGTCTATGTTCAGCCTTTGGGTTGGTTTTCCTTTTCCTTGCTTCCACCAGAATCGAAACCGGGATGGGAACTGAACTCAAAACTTTGCAAAAGGGCTCCACTCCCATTTTGGTTCTTCCTCCGCTCCTGCTTCCACCTTGTTCCTCCTCTACTTCACTTCTGATGTTGGTTCTCGTTCCCCCTCCGCTCCCATTTTGGTTCCGTTCCAGTTTCAGTTTTGGTTCCACCTTGTGTTGTGTTCTCGTTTGGTGTCTTGTCCAAGTCTGGTTTTGACCCCGGTTCTATCTTCCTTTTGCTTTCTTTTATGACCTTCATTTATTTTGGTAATGTTGTTTGTGTTTGGGGGACCTTTTCCTTATGTGTTTGAATCTTCTTGACAGCTCACTTGATGGTGGTGATGGAATTGTGGAGCCGGAGTGGGAAATGAACTTGGGATCATTGGTTGGTTCTAAGTTCGAATCTCATTCCGTTCTCGGGTCCAATCCCATGCTTGTTCTGAATCCGACCTGACCTGTAGTAAGGGGCTTCATGTCTTGATTCTCTCCTAGCTCTGCTTCCAGTAAGTATAAAATCTATCCAAGTATGGAGAGTTACCCTGAGGGAGTAAGGAGTAATGTGGGTTGGCCTTGATGCTTGTCTTCTCCATAAATTGAAAATTGATAAGAAAAGGGAGGTGGCATGTGGACATTCTAGTGCGGGCCACCTTATGTGGATTTCCATCTCGCCTCCACCATTCCAAGGGCCAAACGTGATGTCAGGTCTGGTTTGCCAGACCACTTTCACTGGATTTTCATTTCGCCTTTGTCATTCCAACGCCCAATGCCCAACAACCTCCTGACCCTTGATACCTGAGCACTTAAAATATTAATGGGTTGTGTTAGCCGCCTTTCATCCTGGTGGGTCTCGGACCTCAAAACTCCCTCATCGGATTTCCATTCCGCATCCGCTGTTTCAAATTTAGCCAACCCTAAACAACTTTCTCGCCTCACATCTTCGAGTGCTCCAAATGTGCTTTAAATGACCTTTAATCTAGAAATTAGCCTTGACCCACTATCTTAAATTGAGCCCTACTTCACATGAACACTTCAAATAATTCAAATCTAAGGACAAGAGAATTCATCCGAAACTCCCTACCCTATTCGCCCTTCAAAACAACAATCCTACCAGGGAAGTCCGTCCTCTAGGGCCTAGACCCTCTATTTTTCCTCCCGTGAACTATTGATGATGATTTTAGTTGAGTTTCAAAATCTTGAATGATGAATGATCTAATCTAACAATGTTAGCAGGGGTTTTGGCTAAAATTTATTTATGCTTAATTGCACTTATCCCACCTTTGTTTGTAGGATATATGAATCAGTTGCAGGAACCTTGGGGTCACTGTAGAGAAGGATGAAGGGGGGAATTCAAGCCGAGTTCCCTATAGGAGAGAAGACAAAGATCAAATAAAATATCAACTCCAAGGGCGGCCTTTGGGCAGTTTCAGCTATAGTAAAGGGAAATCGGCAAGAGGACAAAATTGCTACAACACCTAGGTGCTAAAAGACAAAATAGAGAAAAGACAAAGGTGTATTTTAAATTGATACATATTGTGAGGGTAGTGAAGCCCTAATGTAATTGAATTTGAGCCACATAATGTAATTCAATCCCAGCCAGTCGTTTGGGCTTTGGAAAACTATAAATAGGGGTCTCCCCCTCATTTGTAAATGGTTGGAGAGCTGGTGTAAAAGGCATTCTACATCAATAGAAAGCAACATTGCATTATTTATGGGTGTTCCTTTTTGAGCTTGCTCATTATGTATGCATGGTTCTACTTCCATTATTATTCTAGTTGTTAGTTTCTTGAAGGGAAGTGATGATGGTGTTTTTTGTTATAGTGTTTTATGAATTTTAGCTCATGATTTTTATGGTTTGTTGATGATGAATCACTTTGTAAAGCTAGTCTGAGTTTGGTTATTTGATTGTTGCAACTTAGTTCACTTGCATGTTCATGATGTGTGTATGCAAACTAAAAATCTACAATCCTTAGAAGATTGCACTGGTTTTGTGTAACTATAGGATCCTCTTGGCCAAGCAAAACCTAGTTTAGGGAGTTTTTCTAATGTAGCAGCTTCCATGATCACTGTTCATTCGTAGTTTTAGGTCCAGGAACCCTCTCTCTTCCCTGTCCTTTTTTCCTTTTTTTTTTAAGAAGTGACCTATGCTAAGGTTCATTGCACATTGTAAAGCCAAATCTTAAAATAAAATGGAGTTCAATATTTTTGTTTGAACCTGCAACAAACGTACAGTAACTTCCCCACTTTGTAACTCATCCATAAGACTGCCTTGTGATTCCATCAAATCACATAAATCAACTGAGATATTCCAAGCACTGTCAAGACTTGACATTAGAGAACTTGGGATATTGATTTATAATTTTATTGTGGAAGATCGTATTTCAAGAGAAGTGATGCACCTATGCATTACATGTGTTGAGAAAGTGTAAAAAAACACCCATCAACAGAACTGCAGATTGATGCACCTATGCATTACCTATGTTGAGAAGTGGATAAAAAACACATCAAAAAGACTTGTAACTAGTTAAGAGACATGTTGTATAACTCTGAAATGGGTATTTGAATCCACCTTCTGATTGTCAAGTGTTTTGGAAAGCATGGGAGTTAAAGTCCAAAAATTGAGTTTGCACTACTGCTAGGTTACATGGGTGAAAGTGAAAAGTTAGACTCTCGATTGTTGTCAAGCTTTGAGGATTGTTTAGATTACTCTAATAGGCCATTTTAATCCTTTTATATGCCTCTTGAATGCAAATTGTCACTTTGAATGATTTTGAACCCCCTCTCTACATCACCTTTCTATTCCCATCCCATTACCCTCTCTTATTTCACCTTATGTTCCATTATCCCCTCTTGGTCTTTATATCAATATGATACTTGAGATATTTTTTCATTTGCAATTGTTGGAAAGAGATAGCTCTGGTGATGTTGGTGGCACGATGGACCATGGAGTTGTTGCAGAAATAGCCAATTCTGATCCATTGAGAGAGGTATGGAATAGATTAGTCGATTTGACATTATATTTCCTCTTTTATGGTATATTATAGAAAAAATTTGTGATACTTTTATGTAGTGTAATTTCTATCTTGATGGTTGCTATAGGTGGTTGTCACTCCAGATCGTGGATGTGGTGATGCTGTAAATGTGAATGATGACTATATGTATGTGGTAAGTGATGAGGGTGCAACCCGAGACACAGAAAATCACACAGAAAAAAAAACTAACAAATCTTATTATTTTCAAAATATGAAATTCTTACATACAGAGGATCTCTAATCCTCGAGTTTTGCAATACATGCAAATTATAGAAAAGAAACTATAGAAATTCCCCTATTCACAACATGCGATCTTCTTTCCCAAAAACTACTCACAAAAATCAGAAACTACCCCATAAATAACCCAATTCTCCGTTTGGAGCCAAAAACAATATTCTAATTATGCACAAACTTCCGGAAGCCCTAACTCAAGATCTAACCGTCAGATCTTCAATGATAATACCTTTTTGGAAAGGTCTTGCGAAAATGAAGTGTTAAAAAGTGGGGCCTAAATGCTAACCTCTTTCATTTTCCACTAATTTTCAGGCCCATTTGGAGCCTTTAAGTCCCTCAAAATTAGCTCCGAAGATTTTGTAGGGCAAAAAGCAGAAACTGAAACTTGAATAAATTTTGAACCGGAAATGATCTTTGCCTGATTCTTTCACCAAAGTGTTTATTATTCTGTTTTGAAGCTTCCCTTAAATTTCTGTCTCCTCACACCTTCAAAATCATACCTGCTAAAAATAGTAGTCGAGCAGAAAAAGCAGAAAAACAGTTTTGAAAGTTGGGAATTCTTCTTCGACGAAAAGGGTATCCAGAAATGCAAAAACATATACAAAATTCTAAATGAAAGTAAATATATTTTTGGGTGATGTAGGATTGCCCTTACACCACCGGATGCTCCTACATCAGTAAGTGATTATATATTATGTTATATGCCATTCCACAATTCAATTTCTATGTTTTAACATCTTTACTTTTTATTGTATGGGTTGAAGGTCTAGAGTGAAGAGAGGAGGACTAGTGAGTATGTTAGAAAGACAAGAGAAGCAATAGTCACTCCATCCAACCAAATTTCAAAGGCAGCACATGATCTATTTCCTTCCCCTAGAGGGAAATGACTATGTATTAGTGTTTTTTGTTGTATGCCTATGTGGCATTTTGGAACATATATTTTGTAATATCAATATATAAGTGACATTTTATGTCCATATGGCTCCTTTGTACTAAGTCTGTATTTTTTTCTGGATATATTGTATATAATTTTATCAATATATATCATTGTATAGCCTTTCGAATTTTTGATTAAAGAAAATATTATTTTGCTACTGCCATTCTTGAATGATGTTATCATGTGTATCGTGTAAGTTGTATGCTTGAATGTTGTAGGCATGCATTTTGTTTACATCTAATGCTTAATTAATTACTGTCGAATGCTCAATAAGCCCCATCTAAAGCTTATTGTGTAAATAAGCTCCATTCGTGGTGGTTTTTATTCTTTGGAATGCTTCAATTACTTGTGCCTCACTTATTCACATGTATGCTTCACTTATTCACATGTATACTTCACCTATATTGTGTGTATTCATGCTTCCAATGCATAGCAGCAAAAATCTTTTGGGGAATTTTTTTTTTTTTTGGATGAATTTTTCAGATATCTATATTAATAAAGATAAAATTACAAATTCACAAAAAAGAGGCAGGTGGTAAGAAGGCACACCCCGAAAGTCACATGGGACCAGTCCAGAAAAACCAAAATATCAAAAGTCACATGGGCCTAGCCCAAACATTTAACAATAGAATGAAAACTAAGCAGCTAATGCAGTGCTAATAGATCCCAGGGGATCCTAGTCATCCAGATGTTTTCCCCATAATCATCAGCGGGGTTTGGAGTGACGTCAGGAGGAGCACCCCAACCATCATCATTCTTTTCTTCCTCTTGATCTTTATCCTCATGGTGAGGCGAGATTGCGAGAGCAAGCCACAGAAATCTTTTGCTAGTGGAAGGCCAACCAGAGCTAGAAGTAGGTCGAGAGTCCGAGGGCCACCCAGAACTGCCACCACTGTTCCTCGACACACCACTGTGCCAGCCCTGACTAGGACATGGCGAAGGAGAACGAGCCCGTCTAGGAGGCCGAGAATCCTTCCGAGTAGGAGGCTAGGAGTGAGCCTGTGTGGAATCACTTCGCTTCCGACCCCAAGAGGGCGAATGGCCGCGGGAGGAGGAGGGCAAGTTAGGGATCCGAGCCACAATGCAAGGGGCATTGCCCTAGTGGTCTAGGAGAACCTGCAGTTGAGCCACTTTCAGTGCAACCTTGTTGGCTTGCACTTGAATTTGTAACATTACATTAGAACATATAACTGCTTTAGCATAAAGAGACACATTAACATCTAAATATGAATGAGCAAAAATACAAGCACTTTTGTCTTTCCAGATATTGAAGAGGATTTCCACTCTGAAAGTGTGCCAAAGCTGGGTGAACTTAGTCGGGGTTCCAGGTGGGTCCCCCAGCTGGGTTCATGCCTAAAAGGCCAAAAGGAATCATGAATCAAAGTCTAGAATTGTTGAGCTCTGGGACAAAACCAAAAAAGGTGCTTGAAGCTTTTTGGGTGCCCACAAAAAGGGCAACGAGGGTCAGAGACCCCCAAATGAACCAGCCAAGAGCCCGCAAGCAAGCTTTGAAAAAGAATACACCAAGCAAAGTGGGCCAGCTTTAGATTAACAATTGCAAACCAAATGGCATCAAACCTCCTACGCCAAGTAAAGGCTGAGGAGTTAAGAAACCACTGTTGGTTCAAAGAACTAATCATAGGGAAATGGGGTGAAAGCCACCTATAACCAAGCCATGGCTTGTAGCTCCTTAGATGAGTATCTGAAAACCATTTCTAGTCTTTCCACCAAGGTTTGTGCCCACGAATGCCAACTTTGTGAAGAATTTTTGCCAGAATGGCATTCACGAGCCCATAAAAAGTAGGATGATCTTGGTTTTGAAGGCTGTAATGGGTTTTAAAAGCATCCCACTACAAAATACTCATGGTAGGCCGGTGGAAGAGCTGGCGCAAAGTGTGAATGCCCTTCTTATGAAATTGAAGAGCTTTGAACCAAGGTGACTTAGCCAGGGGTTGACCATTTTGAGCCAGAAGGGGAGACCACCATAGGTTATGCTGGTTGATGGAAAGCCCATCACGAAATCCAGCCCTGACCCAACGAAGCCAAGGCTTGATAGTTTCCCAAGAGTGCCAAATACTTTTCGCCATAAAGGAGCCCATAATTTGAACTGGCTCCCTCATAACCAGAAGGGTTTGGAAGTCGATTCCTTTCTAGGCGGGTCTGTGAATAGAAAACCAAGACTGGATACAATGCCTGAGGAGAATTTTCTAGGCTTCATCCCCGGTAAGCGCACGGATAATCCATTTGACACAAAGAGCAGTCCCTTGTCGTTGAGTGGAAAGCAAGTTGAGCCCTCCTGAATCCTTGGGGAGACAGCAAAATTCCCAAGTGACCTGTTGAAAGCCCTTATGGGTCTCAGCAGAGGGCCAAAGAAAATCATGGAGCAGCTTCTCAAGCCTGTTGTAGGCTGCTTTAGAAGGAGCCCAACAAGAAGAATAATAGACGTGGGTGGCAGCCAAGATTTTAAAGCACACCTAGAATTTTCCAGCCAGTGAAAGAGGCTTGGTAACCCAAGAGGCCAACTTTTGTTCAACTCTGGAGAGCACGGCTTACCAGAGCTCCCGAGGGGAAGCCTGAAAGGAAAAAGGAATGCCCAAGAATCGAAAGATTTCACCTTGACCAATCCATTTCTAGTTGTAAGTTTGAAGCCACGCAGGAGTGGGGAGCACCAACTATCTGTAGAACAAGGTTTTGTGCCATTGAATTACGGAACCGAACGCAAGACAAAAAGTATCCAGGCAGTCAAGGGAAGCAACGATCGATCCTTCATCCTCTATAAGAGTGAGAAAGGAGTCATCCGCGAAGTGCCCATTGAAAAGCTGCTCTTGAGAGTCTGGGAGAGTGATTCCTTTAACATGTTGTTGGGAGATAGCATTGGCAAGGAGATATCCAAAGCCCTCATCAGATAGAACATACAAAGCAGGGGCAATAGGGCATCCCTGGCGAATAGAACGAAAAAGGCCAAAAGTAGAGGACTGGTGGCCATTAATGGAGATGCAAGTCGAGGCATTGAAAAAAAGCATATGAACAGACTGTAAAATATGGGGCCCAAAACCCAATGCCTATAACATCACAAGAATGAAAGGCCATTCAATATGGTCATATGCTTTGGAAAAATCAATTTTAATGAACATAGCCTTCTAGTTCGAACGTTGGGCCCACTCCATGCCTTCCCAAACAACAATAATGTTATCAAGAATGAACTTGGATTTAATGAATCTAGTTTGCTCAGAATGCACAATATGAGGTAAGAGGTGGCGAATTTTCAGAGCCAAGGCTTTGGCAATGATTTTATAAGAAACATTAAGAAGCATGATGGACTGCCAGTTACAAATATCCTCTAGATCCCCAGGCTTAGGTATGAATTTAATATTTCCTTTATTTATTAAATTACCTAGAGAGTTGTTGTGAAAGGCTTCAAGATAGACATGATGCAGGTCACTCCCAATACAGTCCCAAAGTGCTTTATAAAATTCACAAGGGAAGCCATCAATCCTAGGAGCCTTGTCATCGGCATGGAGGAAACAACTTCCTTGAGATCATCAATTATTAATAATTGATCATAAAAATTATTCTGGGCTGGAGAAAGCCTATGTGGCACAATAGCAAGGCAGCTCTGGAGGGCTTGCTAGCGTGTAGCCGTAGGGTCTTGAGCCATGAAAACTTACTCATAGTGTTGCACAAAAGCCTATAGAATGTCAAGTAGCTCAGAGAGCACTTGATTACCATCTTTGATAGCTTTAATGCATGGGGAAGAGTGCCTAGCATGAAGAGCCAAAAAAAACTCTTTGGACGCACAGTCGCCAATTTTGAGCTAGTGAAGCCGAGCCTTGATTTGAGCGCTCTTGGCAGAATAGCTATCTGCCACTTGTTGCTGGTGTCTTAAGTTTTCCACTCGGACTTGATGTGATGGGGAGAAAGGACAAGCCGCTAAGGCCTCCATAGTAGCATGCAAGTCAGCAATGGTGGCCTCATAAGAACATCGGCAGAAAATTGCAAGCTGTCACCCATAAATGTGCAAGAAACATGCAGTACGAATGATAGCATCATTCCACCAAACAATCCAGTCAATATAGCCAAAAGGATAACACTCTAAATTCCACACTCCAAGAATGTGGGCCAAGGTGGGTTTGTGATAGAGCAAAGATGTGTACAAGAAGAATTGAGTCTTACACGTGCGAGGTTGACAAGACACCCACTCAATGCGAAATTGAATTGGGAAGTGATCCAAAAGGGTTACATCTACTAACGGCTTCACAGGCAAGGCAGAGCTCTTAAAAGAAAAAAATGATTGTGTCGAGAGCATGGCATGAACAAGGTGTTTAAAGACTCTGTTAGAACTAGCCCTGTAATTACACCAAGTGTGCCAGAGGGAATGAGAATGGCGGTAACCCATATTGGGATCAAAAAGTCCCAATTTATTGCACATATAGAACCACGCCTCCCTTTCACCTGCAGCCCAACAAAAAGGCACAGTGCCATTCTTATCGTATGCCATTTCAACCATGTTGAAAGCCCCATAGAGCAACTACGTGGCAACTGACAAAGAGTCAGCAATCCATCGCCAAAGCAAACAACGTTCCACAACATCATTAGAGGCATAAATATTAATAATCCCGAAGGAATGATTCTCAATATTGAGAAGAATCCAGACAGCCCACTGGGAGGGGTCCACCCCATGGTCAACCACATAAGGAAGCAACCATGGGGCCAAAAGAGTAGTAGCTCCACCACGACCAGCCTCATGTAGAGTGCAAAACATAGTACTGGCTCGCCAAATAGAGCGACAAGCTGAAGGAAGCAAAAAATCTAAAATTTTAACTTTCTGGAGACAAAGCACTTCAATTTCTGGATAATTCTTCAAAGTATTCCTAATAGAATACTTCCTTGAGAGGTCTGTGAGACCTTGAACATTCCATGAGAGAAAATTCATGGAAAATCTTCCATGCTTGCAGAATCCCGATCCTCTTCACCTAGGGAAGATAAGCTATTCTTCAAAAACTCTTGCAGAACCGAACCCATTTGAATAAAGGGAGAAAATCTCCATTTTTCTAGCACATATTCACCTTCTTTCGATGGAGGAGACCAACTGCGAGAATGTCGTTGGGTCTCCACAATGGAGGACAAAGCCGGTTGAGCACATAAAACAATACCAGGTTGGGGCGCGACCTTTGGCCTGGGCTGTAGAACAGTAGAAGCCACTCCTGAGGGAGTAGCGGTCCCGTTCTCTGAAGGGTTTGAAACCTACTGGGTCAGTTCCGAGGCCTTGGGAGCCGACCCAGTACCAGATGACTTATTCTTCTGGTTTGTGACCATAGTCCACTTTGTGTCCGCCTTAGCTAAAGGCTCTATCAGATGAGGCTTTTGAGCACCCTGTGGCTAAGAGACAGTACGAGGAACTGACAAAGGGTAGTCCCTGATCTTGTGATTAGTTGATTAGCACCGGTAGCACATGTTGGGTAGGTTAAAATATGTGATTTTCTAGGAGTGGCGAATATCCTTATTTTGAATGTCTATAGACTCTTTCAAATGCTTGGATAAATCAACTTCCACACAATACCTCTTTTGAGGAAGGGAAAAAACTTATCAGGTTCGATGCAAACAACCTTCCCCAGAGAGGAAGAAATATGGTGCAAGAAGGGCACACATGGCAAGGGCAACCTGGGAAACTCAATCCAAAATGGAACACGCATTTTGGTATCCTTTGAGACAGCAAAATCCTAGGTCCAAGCCTAGAAAACCAACAAGGAAGAATGAACATACTAGGGACCATGACCCAGAATAGCTTGGACATGATTAACTTCTGCAAAGCGGAACCAAAAAAAACCCTTGGTCAGGTTTTGGACCATATCAAGGTAGACCCCATGAGGGACCCAAGCCTTGTTAACCCAGTCTTTTAGCACACTTTCGGGGGGAGTCCTCCCAACAAAATAACCCACAAGGGTGTGTTGTTCAAGCCATTGGCATGCATAATCAAAATCAGGTAAAGGTAAAACTATATTAGCAGGGGCGTCAGAATGCTTACCTCATGAAAGACTTTCAGAACAAATTTCTGAGGGCGTTTGTTCAATGGGGGAGCCATTAAACTGCACCAACGAACAACTAACACCAACAAAAATTGTCAGGTTAGAGCCGGTTGAAGGCATAATAAACCCCTAGAACCATAGTAAATGCAGCCGTACTCAATGAAGGAAACAATTTCCTACGCAAGAAGCACAGTATGACGTAGGAGGGGCCACGAATGACCTCAAAAAGCACAAAACCCTAGCGAAGCTCATGCACCGCTATCTCTCCAAAAGTATAATAGTTTGTGAAAAAACTAGGAAAAATTGTAGAACAAGAGATAAACCTTTTTTTTTAAAATTGAAAGGTATTTCCGTAGTATATAGATATAGAGAGAAAATAAAATAAATATTTTAACTAATGAATTGTAAAAAATGGATTTTTGTAGTTTATATTAATATTGTTGATTACATTGCATTGCACATCTTTCGAAGTCAAAGCATTACTTCACTTTGCATAACTAATAAGTAGATGCTGATAGATGACAAAATTTTAAGTACAATATAGTTTGTACAAAGTCAACCTAAGCAGTTATGCAATTTATTCAGATTGCATTAGTAATAACTAGGAGTAGCTGCCGATTGCATTTTCTTATCATGGCATTCTATGAGACCAAATTTCTTTGAGGTATTTTTTCAAATAGTTCCCTGCCTTGTCTATGTTACCAAATTTTTCATACATGTCTACCAACGCATCTTATCAAATAGTTCACTGCCTTGTTGGTATGGCTAAAATCCTTAAACAAGTGATTTCAAACAAGTTATGAATTTGCCTTGGGGATTGTGCAAAGTTGATTTAATTATCATTGCTTGGATGTTGACAACCTATGTAGGGTCCTTGTTGAGTTTGATGCTATTTTACAAGGTTGACTTAATTGAAATTCGATGTCTTGATTGGCATATTTAAGAGAAGTTGTGTCAATTTGTGTCTTGGGTTACCACCACCTCTACATCACTAGGGGAAATAAAATATGCCTTTCTACAATTATATTAGACATTATTTCATTCTCACTCATAAATCCACATTTTTTTCTTGAAGACAACTTTAAATGTAAACCATGAAGCATTACAACTAATTTTAAATGTAATATACACATTTAATTGAGGCATATATTAAGGAATATACACATTTGCATGTATTAATTTCTCATAATTTTTGTATATCAAAAAGTAGACTAATTCAATGAAAAATATTACAATAGTGATGGAAGAACATCTTGAAAATATTCCCATTTGTCAATACTTGTAGCAATAAATGTAGGGAAATAATCCTCCCATTTGCAGCACAGATCATGAAATATATTATACTTGAGAAGAAACAAAAGGAGTAGTTGCCCAGTTTCATTTCTCTATTCCACCTCTGTTGGCCTAGTTATTTGCATTCCAAAATGCTTCAAAACATGTTCATCCCCTACTCCCTAAGAAACACATGGGTAGTAGCTTCTCTATAGTTGTGTAGTATCATAGGAATTTGGTCCACAAAAAACTTGCAAAAGCCTATCAATCTTAGACACGAACTCAGATAAAAATCATTAAAAGAGTAATAACTAAATAATGTTATTCATACACCTGACGAGACCTACTATCACCTTCATGTGTGCTAGATAAAGAGGTCGATTGAAGGTCTTACAATGGTGATGTTCCCCTTCGCTACTTTCTCATCTCTCGATGATCCTACGTATAAATTTCAAATATATCATTGAAATAATTAACATAAAACATGTAGCATATAAGAATCCGATAAATCTACGATATGAAAAAGAAAGAGAAGATTGACAACTAGAAAATGCATTAGCAACCAATGTTTCTCATACCACTAAACACTTGCACCACCAACCAATGTTGTTCTTTTCTTATATACTTTGACAAATTTTAGTATTACCATTGTAGTAGCTTGATTGCAAGGTGCTGGTCCAAAAGAGTGATCAATAACATGACTTTAAAAATTCAATGTGCATACTTACAAATCAATCCAAAGAACCATCTGGGTCTGCACTACTCTTTATTGTGTCAAGTATTTCCTCATGGTCAGACTCACAAACTTTCAACAAGTTCTTGTTCGCAGGTCTGCCCTTATATTTGATCAAATGAACATTGGTGGCGATGACAAGGTTTGAGTAGTGGAGAATATTTCGATGCATGTTGAATTCCTCAAACAACCAAACTACAACATTCTTAATTGGATACCTTCGAATCCATGTTCTAGTAACAACCACCGAACCTATAGGATATTCTATGTTTTCTCCATCTATAACTGGGGCCTCCAATTTATTTTTGGCCTCGATACAACACCACAGGTAATAATCTATACCCTCTTCATTATTTTCATCTGCAATCACCACATAAATGTGCCCTCCATTGATATGTTCATCTTGTTATATTTATTTACTTAGCAACATAATAAAACATGCAAGTAAGATATATTACCTGGTTCCAGTAGGGCAGATACATGATAAAAGTCAATGGATGATTGCATCACCGTGATTTGTAGAGCCGTCGGGAGCTGATAAGTTTGAAGTGGGATTAGAATTCTTACAAAACATTTGATAACCCACTCTATTGAGTCGTAATCATTCCATGCTTGAAGTGTACATACATAACAAAAGAATTCCATCTTCCACGTATGGATAGTCCATGTACCTACATTGGAGCTTCTAAAAGAGTGTAGCTCATTCAATCCTATTAGTGTACAAAAATCCTCATATTTTGCAATATTAGTATCATCTACTAAATGAAAAAATCTATGAGCTAAAGAATTACCTTCACTACCTGGACCCATTGCACCATTACACCACTAGACAATTTTGCATCTGTCAACTTTACACTATTTGTGTACTTTAACTATTCTCGTGCTAGGGATCTTTTGATACATGCTCCCCCTTTCCATGCATGGCCTCTGATAAGTTCCACATATGCTAAACACCATTGATCCTATGCATCTTGCTCAACCAGTAAAACATTTTGGCATTCTTGAATTGCAATGTACAATTATCTGACCGTATGATATGCTGACTAAATGATATGCCCCTGCTAGCTAGATCAACATAAAACATATGAAAGCAACCTTGGACAAACTCTGTAGAATGTGTGCGATCATCACTGATGTAAAAGTGATACTCCCTCAATACTTTCCTATTTTCCTTTGTACTATCATTTGCATGAATGAATGCTATATGCACAAATATAGAGACTTGTGTAGAGTTGTAGTACTATGATTCCACCTCGTTCTTTGGTTGTAGTGTGTAGTTCTCAATGAAGTCGACAACTGAAACGATATGATGAAGTGGAAATGTGTCCTTGCATAACTTGAACTACGAGTCCAACCATTATGCTTTGTGTGTATTACTTGCATACTCATAGACCACCTGGTCATAGAAAATGACCATAAACTGATACACTAGAATCTTATCACTGACCAATTCACACTTCTTTTCTTCTTTCCTATCTTTTAGAAGGTATGCCACTATCTTATATTTGTCAAATTCCACAATTTTGTCTCCAATTGCGTGTGTACTAGCCATATGTTGGAAAATTGGAAAATTTTGTATGCCACCACAATGATCACATGTGCCATCAAAATATGATTTTTTGTAAAAAAAATTGACCATCCTCTCTTTCACATAAAATGGAAGACAAAAATTTTCTTGACAATTTAGGTGGAGGCATTATGTTACATTCCTGCAAAACATTGTTAGTATGCATATCAACACATATACGTCAATAAAAATCATAATGGTTAGAAAAATCAATATGAGCCCTACAACAAGTAGTGCGTGTGTGATTTATTTTGACATAAAAAGGCTTTAGCATTTCAAAATACCTTTGACATATTTTAATTTCAGGAAACTTCTATACAAAATCAGCAAAAAATTGGGTTTGAGTGGCATCCAAATAATGCATTGGATGCGGCTCATGGTTTTTAATACCAATTCTCTTTCTTACAACATCTCTTTGATTAGGAGAGGTCCTTGTGTTATCCTTCCAATAATTCACAATTAAAGATCTCAAGCCTTGAGCAATTCTTGTATCTTTTCGTGGCACTCTACCCGAGAATGCCCATAACTCATTGCTATTTGGATCCTCCACTCTTTGAAGCCTTCCTTTGGCTCTCATTAGAGATGATCTACTTATTTTCAAAGACTTACTTGCCTTTGTAAGGTTCACCCTGTTCCTTGTTTGATTGCTTAACAGTGTTGTTGTAATCACATGTCATGTGGCACAACTATCCTTCATGTGTGAGGTGGAAACCACGCTCTTGTATTCACTCATCAAGTTCTTTACAATAGAATTTTCACTTGAGTCATTCAAAACTCTTAGCCCAAGAGCCTTCATGGTGGGCCTAAATTTGATTTGCCTCATCATTTCAACAAATAGTTTACATATTTCACCCTCACTTAGCTTTGCAAAAAACAAACTCCATATCCTCTATGCATATCTTTGACATGTACGTTTTGGAATCTTATTAGGCATCCATTTCAAAACATTGGAATCAATATCAATAAAAAATGTAGGTTTTCTATGCAAAACTATAGGAGGATTTCTCAAATGTAAATTTGTGTCAATATTGGGAAGGTCAACAACATCAGGGATAGATCACATACCTTCAATTCAAGGTGCAATTGATGGAATGCCTTGAGATTGACATGTAAATGATCTTGTACCTCCAACTTGAGATGTCATTTGTGGAGTGCCTTCAAATAGAGATGTGTTTGCTGATGTACTTTAAAAATGCAATGTTGTTGATGGTGTGTCTTCAATTCGAGATGTGATTTCCGATGTACCTGTTAAACCACATGTTGTTGCTGATGAGTCTTCAACTAGAGATGTGCATTGATCTTCACCTATGGTTGATGATGTGCCCCCAACTTTGGTATCCATTCCTATCCTTCCAAAAACTTTCCTAATTTGTGCCCTTTGTTTTTCCAATTTTGAAATATCTCTTAGATTTGGTTGTATGGGCTGTAATTCCTTTGCTTCACGAGCTACATTTTTTGATTCTCTTCTCCTTGCACTTTTAACTGCACGTTCTCCCGATGTTAGCGGCTTTAGTCATTTCCTCGGCATGACCTTGAATGCTACATGTTCACAAATAAACATAGAACAAAATCAAGTAATCCATTTTAAAAAAATATTGATATCGATGATTACATTACATTAAATATGAAACACACCAAAGCATTTTATTAAAGAAGGCAACGATCTGTTTGAAATTATCAAACATGTCTATGCTAGACAAAAAAATATTACATGATGGAGTTAGATGTTAGTAGGGTTAGATATTAGAGTAGGTATTTTGAGTGTGTTTGAAGAGTTGGCAAAGTAGCTAGAAGCTGATGCAGTACATGCAGGGATCCATAATGAACTTGTTCAAAGATTTAGAGGAAGGCTCTTAATAGACTTATACACAACTTGATCACTTAACTTACCAAGAAACACCATTTTTTATGTAGAGAGGGGTGGAAACCATTCAATACACTAAATCAATGAGAATCAATTAGATTCCAAAGCAAAATTAGATGTTCAACTGAAAATCCCAACTTCTACCAAGCTTTCCCTTGTAGCATAGGTAACCCAGTTCAAGGGACTTTTCACCAAGATTTTCCAAAACACTTGACAAACTCAGGGATGATTAAGATACCCATTTGCAAGTTATAAAACATAGGTAAACCCCAACATCAACTCCTTTGGATCAACATTGACTTCCAATGGACCCACCTTGGAAAAGGTTATTCAATTGGCCTAATTTACAAAGAGAGTACCTTTTAAACACTAGATCTTCACTCAAAATCCTCAAAAAATAGTATTTTATTTGTCAAAACCTCCAATTTCCTGATTTGTTTCTAGGTCCAAGACCTCTAGACCCCTAATACACCAAACCCTCAATTTCAAGCAAAATACTTGGGGTTCTAATGAAACTCGTATCTCCCGTACCTGCTAGACCCATAAAAAGTGCCAAACACACTTACTAGACCCTGCACATGGTGAATAATACATTACATGGATATTCCTTCCCACATTTTGTCAAAACACCACTTGAAGGCCTCATTTTCACCATGAAAAGACCTTGCTACAATCCTAGAACATCATCCCAAACACCCAACCTTGACCCCATAACATTCTAAATAGGTTAGGCATGTATTTTAAAAGTTAGAGGAACCATTCCACAAGTTATTGTAGACACAAAAAATGGAATGGGTCGAATTACATCATGAAACCCTTCAATCCAAGAACACTGTGAAAGTAGGTAGCAGTAGTAAAAACAAGATAATTTTCTCTATACAAAGAGTTAGAACCTCTAAATAGGTGAAAATGAAAGATAATTCATGAATATACAACATCCAATCCATTTCATATCATCTTAGAGTCCATACAGGCCGTACAACAACAAGAAAAGTGAGAGAAACCTATAAATTTCTAGAAAATAATGTTCTTCTTGATAAAAAATGGGTTACAAATCAACCAATGACATCTCCTTCAAGGAATTGAAGGTTATGTAGATACCTAAAATTGGTCTAGGCTTGTGAGTACATAATCAAAATAATATTCTATAGTCCATGGTCATGATTAAATAATGTCAATTATTTAATTACCCTTTATAATACATATTTCCTCTATTAATTAAATATCCCTTTTTAATTAATTCATTAATTCATCATTAATCTTTATTCAACTTGATTAATTAAATAAATCATATTTATTTAATTATGTCACTAACTTATTAAGTCCTCTTTCATAATTAAATAATTTATTATTTAATTACCCTCTTTTTATCATATGTCAACTATAATTAAATATCTTTATTTAATTATTCAGTTAACCCCCTTTTCAACTATAATTAAATATTTATGGTTTAATTATTCAATTCTACCCTTTTCGAAAGTCAAAGTAAATAAACTACTTTATTTATTTAATTAAATTTTCTATTTTCGAATGTTGAATTAAATGAACATTTAATTCATATTTAATTATTTATGTCACTTTCTTTCGTCAATTAGTTATCTAATCGTCCACTCACCTTCTGACTCAAGATCTATTTTTAGTTCTCGAGTTATCTTTGAATTCAACTATTGATCATCTCTGCAGGAAGACTCTCCATCACAACTAGTCGATTAACTAGTTCTAACTCATATGCATGTATGCATCTATTAATTAAATATCTTTTATTTAATTAATTAATTTAATTATGCATTCAAATTCCTCATCTTCAACTTCTAACTTTGGTTTTTGCATACAAAGTCTATTTCTTCTATTTTTGGAGATTAAGATGTTGAACTTGTGTTTTAACTCACGTTCTAATTTAGTCTCTATCTGCAGTCTTTTCTGAACTCATGTCCTGAACTCATGTTCTATCTGAGACATAACTCACATCGCATGGAATTCATCAATCTCATCCATCAATCTCTCTTTCAATCTGAGCCGATCATTCAAAAACACAAAATCTATAAAATGGCCTGTCATTATCATTATTCCTCCTCCCGAAAACATTATACACTTTTAAGAAGAAACAATCTTTGATATTTTGCTGAGACACTCGACAAAGTTATGCTTGCATTCAAACACACAAATATCTTAGGGCAAGAATAACAATAGAGCAAGATGGAGAAGGGAAATTGAGATAAATCAAGGAAGTATTTGCATATTTGATGAGATCATTCTAGTTTTATTAGTTTAGATTAATCATGCTTACTTATCGTTCTTTGTTGTTTTATTTAGATTAGAATTGATGTTTAATCTCGTGCAACTTTAGCATCCACAAATTCCAAAAAATCTGAGCTATAGGTTATTATACATATTTTTATTTCATTCCAACATCCTCCAATTCCCATAAATGATTTTTAATCATTAAGACCTTCTAGTGTTCATTAAGTTTCATTTTAGACCTTTTACACATGACAACATTACATGAATTTTGCAACTTTTTAAGTTTGACACCTAAGGACTCCTAAATCACTCAAATGCCTTTAATTCACCCTATTACTACCTTTTATACCTCATTCTTTTATGTTTACATCCAAATTCAAGGATTTTCCTTCAAAAGGCTACAAATTCAAATATTGACAATTTTGTAGCAAGAATGCATTTTTTTGCACATTTGAGCACGAAGACTTGAAACTCAACCTAATCAAGAAAATTCAACCTATTATATTAGACCTTCCAAGAATCTATTTTCTTTAAATACAAGGTTTAAGTTCCCCTACACCAATTTTGTATCACTCACTCCTTAACCACTTACAAACTAGTAATCCTTCCTCATAGGACAGTCACTCATATCTAATGAAATAGGTAACTTATGAAGACTATAATTGAATTTTCAAATACCCTTTTCCATGGCCTAAAACATATCTCAAAATTACTATAAATTCTTTTAGAGAAAATACCTCAAACTAGCCCTATTCCACTCAAGCAACTAGGCCAATAAGGCCACTCTTACAAAGAGACACTCCTTTAAACACCTTCAAAGCTCTTGATCTCCATGGACAATATTTTTTTAGGTTTTTAAACCTCAGATTCCACCAATTTTAGGGACTGGAATGTTCAATAGCGTACCAACCTTCAAACCCTCACTCTAAGCTATTTTAAACTAGGTTTCCCCTAGGGGTTTATTGAAACCCAGACATCCTTAACACACCACACCCAACCAATACTTGGAACACTTTAAAAATAGCCTCCACATGCTCTAAAAAACTTACTCCCAACCTTTAGCATTGTTATTTACTCAAACGTTTACTTGAAACCTCATTTTTTGGTCAAGACACACAATAAATTAACTAGGACAACAACTCACAAAATCCTTCCATCAACTCTTCAACTCTTGAATCCTTATTGAACATGGAAAACAACCTGTTAGCCTTCACTTCACTAAGATCTAGAGGTATCCACCGAAGGAAAAGTTCATACATGTGCACATTCTTTAGCGTTCAAAACCCCAAAATAAATGATCATAAAACTGACAAACCTCCATGAAATTAAATCAAACAAACTACAAATGAAAGTTAATACATTCCTTTAACATTTCCCATAGATTTTACACCATTAACCAATTGTATGGGGTTGTACAATGGTCTCAAACATAGATTTACCAGTCAAAACTCAAAATTTTACACTAAAAATAGGGAATACTTCTTGATCTTCATCATTTTTTCTATACTCTCACTTATTCCTCAAGGTTCTCCTCACATTGATGGACTCATAGCAACATAAATGAATTCCTAGAACTGGCATTCTACTTACCTAACCTCGCATGCACCTAACTCTACAACTTTTGCATCTTTTAGCAACTTTTCTAACCACATTTTTCCAAATTGCAAGATATGACACAATTGAACTCCCTTAGCTCCAAATACATTATAAAATGGTCTAATTAACCTTACTGAATACAAAATTCTCAACATTAACTAAAATCCTAGCATTTGACCATGCTCACTGAAGATGACCTTTTTGAAAAAATTGAGCTTACAAGGTGCTCCTGCACCAGAGGCCTGGAATGTTGATTTTGAATAAACCCTCCTTGTTTCAAGAATAGAAAGGCCTAAAGCAAGGGTTTAGTGTTTATATGCATTAGAGAGGGTTCCAATGACTAAGATATGATAAGATATGAAGAATTTTCTCTCTTGTGAATGCTACAAGGAATTGAATGTGAATTGGTTAGTTCAGAATTGAATTGAGGTTTTTGAGATTGAAGATTATTTGAAACTAATCTATTTATGATTGTTGAAGGTTTTGTCTCCCTGCTCTTCATCACAAACCTAGGGAATAAGTTGTTTCCACCTAAATAAAAACTAGATAATCCTATGTTTATTGTTCTCAAAACCAAATTTTTGATTGTCAACGAAGTCATGAAGAATATGAATTCAAAGAAGGGGTTGTGATGCTATATCTTATAATTATTCACTATTTCTTTGGAAATGAGGTAACTTAGAAAGACAATAAGTATTCTCAATTGCACAAAATTTCCCATTTTTTAATTTATTAGAAAGGTAAATGGTATGAATGAATGGAAACTTGCATTAACAACTATGTCAACTCACTTGAATTTATCTAAGCACATGTGATAAAGGTGATTTTTTTATGGAACAAAAAAATTAATGGACACTTGCATTAACATTGATGAAAGATATTAGGTTTTCCAAATTAGTTGAAAATAAAATGAAATAGAGTTAATTCCACTAGCCATGATGGAAACATACTACTATAAGCAATACAAATAGAATTCATAAGTAAATTTGTGTTAAGTAAATGCCATATTTTTTATTTTTTTGTTCTTCAAACTCATAAAAATTAAACTTTTTAATGAAAATCCCATCTAATTCAATGTTAAATTCTATGTCCAATTTTTATGATTAATAAAATCATTAAAGAAATATAGTTTATATTGTCAAAAACAAACAAATATACTAAATATAAACATTTCAATATTACCATAATGAATATATTACCTCAGATAATGTAAAATGTTGTAGAAACTTCAAAATTTCTTCTTCTACATTGTCTACCATGCAGATTGGTGGTAAAAAACTGATGGATCAAGCATAGATTGTTACAATATGAAGTCAACTGCATAAAAAAAGTTGTTTCTGACTCGGATAAAGCATTGAACAAGAAAAATATAGAAGAATGTGGGCCTAAATCATGGGGTCAACCCTATTTTACCGTTTCAAGGTAAAACACATTTCGTGAGTGCCAAATGTGTTGTTTTGAAAATGAAAAACCTGAGAGAAAGGGAGAGAGATAGAGGGAGTGAGAGAGAGAGAGTGGGAGAGAGAGAGAGAGAGGGGGGGGAGGAGGGAGAGACTTGAGAGAGAGAGATGGGGGGTAGGAGGGAGAGACTTGAGAGAGAGAGAGGGAGAGGGAGAGGGGGTGGGTGGGATAAACCTAAGAGAGAGTGAGAGGGAGAGAGGGTGGGAGGGAGACACCTAAGAGAGAAGGAGAGGGAGACAAAGTGGGAGAGAGGGGGTGGGAAGGAGATACCTAAGAGCGTAGGAGAGGGAGGGAGTGGGGGATAGAGGGATGGGTGAGATACAAGGAGTGAGTGAGAGAGAGACTTAAGAGAAGTAGAGGGGGTGGGAGGGAGAGGGAGTACTCATGATAGAGGGATTGGAGAGAGATGGAGGGAGTAAGAGAGAGAGAGATAGAGAGAGAGGGTGGGTGGGGGGAGATACCTGAGAGAGAGGAAGAGAGAGAGTGGGAGGGGGTGGGAGGGAGATACTTGAGAGAGAGGGAGAGAGATAGAGGGAGTGAGAGAGATAGAGAGAGGATGTGGGAGAGAGATAGAGGGAGTGAGTGACAGAGAAAAAGAGAGACCTAACAGAGGGAGAGGGGGTATAAGGGAGAGACTTGAGAGAGAGAGGGAGGGATAGGGGGTGGGAGGGAAAAAATTGAGAGAGAGGGAGAGGGAGAGAGAGTGGGAGAGAGATAGAGGGTGAGAGAGAGAGGGACTTGAGAGAAAGAGGGAGAGGTGTTGGGAGGTAGATACTTGAGAGAGATGGAGAGGTAGAGGGAGAGAGATAGAGGGAGTGAGATAGTGAGGGAGTGGAAGAGAGATAGAGGGAGTGACTGTGATAGGGAGAGGGGGTAGGAGGGGGAGACTTGCCAAAGAGAGAGAGGGAGAGGGGGTAGGATAGAGATACTTGAGAGAGAGATAGGGAGACAGGGTGGGAGGGAGAGACCTGAGAGAGAGGGAGAGAGACAAAGTGAGAGAGAGATAGAGGGAGTGAGAGAGAGGGAGTGGGAGAGAGAGTGAGAGAGAGAGAGGGAGGTAGGAGGGAGATAATTGAGAGAGAGAGAGAGAGGGGGAGGGAGAGGGGGTGGGTGGGAGAAACCTAAGAAAGAGGGAGAGGGAGACACCTGGGAGAGAAGGAGAGGGAGATAAAGTGGGAGAGAGGGGGTGGGAAGGAGAGACCTAAGAGAGTAGGAGAGGGAGGGAGTGGGGGATAGAGGGATTGGTGAGATACAAGGAGTGAGAGAGAGAGACTTGAGATATGGAGAGGGGCTGGGAGGGAGAGGGAGTACTCAGGATAGAGGGATTGGAGGGAGATGTTGGGACTAAGAGAGAGATAGAGAGGGGGTGGGGGGAGATACCTAAGAGAGAGGGAGAGAGAGAGTCGGAGGGGGTGGGAGGGAGATACTTGAGAGAGAGGGAGAGAGAGGGAGGGAATGGGAGAGAGATGGATGGTAGAGGTAGAGGGTTAAGGGTAGAGTGGAGAGAGATAAAAGGAGTGTGTGAGAGAGAGATACCTGACAGAGGGAGAGACTTGATAGATAGAGAGGGAGAGACCATCCCTCCACTCTCTACTCTCTACCTATCATCTCTCTCTACATCTCCTTCCCTCTCTATTTATCTTTATCTCCCCTCTCCCTCTCTTTACCCACCTCTCCCTCCATCACTCTATATCTCAATTGTGTCTCCTCCCTACCTCTTTCCCTCTCTACTCTCTATCTCTCCTCTCCATCCCTCTAGCTCTCTCTCTCTCTGCTCCTTCTCTCTATCTCTCTCGTACACACACACACACTCACCTCTATCTCCTCCCTACCTGTTCCTCCCCCCTCTCTACTTCTCTCTATCTCTCCTCTATCTACGTCTCGTTCCCTCTATACCTATAATTATTTCCCCTATCCCTTTGTTTACCTACCTCTCCCTTCATCACTTTGTATCTCACCTATGTTTCGCTACCCTCATGTTATATTACTAAGTTATAAATAAAATTAGTTTAGAAGGAAGATTTTAATTACACAATAACATATAGTTCAAAAAAATAACAAATATACACATTAGGTAACATTTGTAAATCATTTTATATTTAATAGAAAATTAAAACAATCATTATTAAAATTCACAATCTTTAAAACTAGCTCTTACACATGTTCTATTAAACAATTTGATACAATTTATATCTATATCATTAAATAATTTACCACTATTATAATATTATTTAAATACATGGAAAATTTTGATACAATTTATATTAATATCATTAAATAATTTACCACTATTGTAATGTTATTTAAATACATGAAAAAAAATAATAATCAGTAATATTCTCCTTCGTTAAAATTCAAATTTGATTATAAATTTAAGAAAAAAAAATTTATAAGAATTATTTTATTAATTATATTTATATTAATATTTAAATGTTATACATATATATCATATTGTTGATACATAAATTCGCATGATTCAAATCTTTTTATCGCGCTTAACTTCATATTTTGATGTTGACTAATGTGACATATATGCTTTAAATACCTCAACGGTTGCTTTATCGCATTACCTCATGCCACTTTTCTCTCCTCTGCGGTACCATGGTGTGCTTTGATTCCTTTCCATTATTTTACCGCTCTACCACCTATCATATTTTATATTGTCACAGTATCACAGTATGTATTACTATTCTTATTTAAGTGCACCGCTCTACCTCTCATCGTCTTTGATTCTCTAGCGGTACCGTTGTGTATCTTCCACACACACCACCATACCGCTATACCTCAGGATTCCTCTCACTTCCTTGTGGTATGGCGGTGTCTTGCCCTTCCTTGGCTTTCTATACCGCTTCATCGTGGGCAACATTTTTCTTCATTGAGGTATCATGGTGTCCTCCTATTGTCTTACCTATTACCACTTTACCGCGGGCAACACTCAAACCCTCCACGGTATGGCGATGTCTCCTACTATTATTACTTATAAGTGTATCACCCTACCGTGGGTCTTGTTTGGATCCCCCACGGTATAGCAGTCCCATTCTATCTTAGATTTTCATCATTCTTCTATGGTACAATGATCTTGTCTTACTAGTGATCTTTATATCACTCTATCGTGGGCTCCATGTTAACTCTTCATGGTATAGTGGTGAAAGGGTATAGTACTGGCTTCCTTTACCGTATTAGCGTGATCTATTTTGCAATAGGTTGCAGTAACAAGGTAATAGGTGAGGGTCATGCAAGGTGTTCATTAAGGTAGTGGTATGACAGTAAAAGGAATTTCTAGCTTTATGGAGGAAAACAGAGTGATTTTTACAAATAAGAGCATACAATTTTGGACTTCTCAAGGAAAAACCCTTAGGATTTTATATTAAAGTTATGGTTCTAACACATGTATTGCTACAAGTATTGACAAATGGGAATATTTTCAAGATGTTCTCCCATCACTATTGTAATATTTGTCATTGACTTAGTGTATTTTTTGATATACAAAAAATATGAGAAATTAATACATGCAAATGTGTATATTCCTTAAATAAATTCCTCAATTAAATGTGTATATTACATTTAAAATTAGTTTTAATGCTTCACGGTTTACATTTAAAGTTGTCTTCAAGAAAAACCATGTGGATTTATAAGTAAGAATAAAATAATGTCTAATATAATTGTAGAAAGGCATATTTTATTGCCCCTACTGATGCAGAGGTGGTGGTAACCCAAGACACAAATTAACACAACTTCTCTGAAATATTCCAATCAAGACATCAACTTTCATTTAACTCAACCTTGTAAAATAGCATCAAACTCAACAAGGACCCTACAAAGGTTGTCAACATCCAAGAAATGATAATTAAATCAACTTTGCACAATCCCTCTCTCCCTAAACCATAAACCCTCTCTCTATATATATCTCTCCCTCCCTCTCTCCCTCTCTCCCTAAACTCTCTCTCTCTCTCTCTCTAATTAAGGGTAGAGGGGAGAGATACCTGAGAGAGAGGGGGTATGAGGGAGAGAGTTGAGAGAGAGATGGAGGGAGTGGGAGAAAGATAGAGGGAGGGAGGGTTAAGGGTAGAGGGTAGAGGTTTATAGGTTAGGTGTATAGAATTTAGGGTCAAGGGTATAAGGGAAAGTGAGAGGGAGTGAGTGAGAGAGACACCTAAGAGAGGGAGAGGGGGTAGGAGGGAGATTCTTGAGAGAGAGAAGGAGGGAGTGGGAGAGAGATAGAGGGTAGAGGGTAGAGTGTTTAAGGGCTTAAGGGTAGAGGGGAGAGACATAGGAGTGAGTGAGTGAAATAAATACTTGAGAGAGGGAGAGGTTTGAGAGAGAGAGGGTAGATGGTTTAATGGTTAAGGTTTAAGGGTTTAGGGTTAAGGGTATAGGGGAGAGAGAGAGACTTGAGAGAGGGAGAGGGGGTTGGAGGGAGAGACTTGAGAGAGAGAGAGAGGGTAGAGGGTAGAGTGTTAAAGGTATAGGGGAGAGAGATAGGAGTGAGTGAGAGACTCTGAGAGAGGATAGGGGGTAGAGGGAGAGAGACTTAAGATTATAGAGGAGGTAGGGAGGAGAGATAGAGGGTAGAGGGTTTAAGGGTGAAGGGTTAAGGGGAGAGAGGAGAGAGATAGAGGGAGTGAGTGAGAGAGAGACCTAAGAGAGGGGGAGGGGGTAGGAGGGAGAGTCTTGAGAGAGAGAGGGAGTAAGTGGGAGAGAGATAGAGGATAGAGGGTTTAAGGGTTAAGGGTAGAGGGCTAAGGGTAGAGTAGAGAGACATAGGAGTGAGTGAGAGAGAGAGAGAGAGAGAGAGAGAGAGAGAGGGAGGGAGGGAGGGAGGGAGGGAGAGGGGTAGGAGGGAGAGACTTGATAGAGAGAGAGGGAGTGGGAGAGAGATAGAGGGTAGAGGGGAGAGATATAGAGGGACTGAGTGAGAGAGATAGAGAGACCTGAGAGAGAGAGAGAGAGGGAGATGAGAGATAGAAATATGAGGGAGGGATAAATATGTAGGTAGAGAGAGTTGAGATAGAGACAAAGTAGAGAGGGCGGGAGAGATGGGAAGGGAGGGAGAAGCTAGAGAGATAAGGAAGGTGGAGAGATTGAGAGAGGGAGAGAGAGAATGAGGTATAGAGGGATAGGTAGGTAGAGAGAAGTAGAGAGGGAAGGAGAGATGGAGGGAGATGTAGGTAGAGAGAGGGAGGAGAGATATAGAGAAGTGGAGAGGGAAGGATATATGGATGGAGAGGTAGGTATCGAGGGAGAGATAAGGATTTAGAGAGAGAGGTGAGAGAGTGCAATAGAGAGAGAGATGTAGGTAGGGAAAGGGAGGATGAGATAAAGGGAAGTAGAGAGAGGAGGAGAGAGGGAAGAAGAGGTAGGGAGGGAGGGAGAGATAGGTGAGATAGAGATAGAGGAGGGAGGGAGGGATATTTAGGGAGAGAGATCTGAGATAGAGAGAAAGAAATTAAAGAGGGAAGGGGGAGATAGAGAGAGCTGATAGAGAAAAGTAGATATGTAAGGAGGAAGGTAGAGAGAAAGAGGCATATAGGGGTAGGTTAGATAGAGATATGTAGAGTGAAGTTTGGTGGAAGAGAGAGATGAGGGAGGGATAGGTAAAGATTCATAGTTGAGATAGATATAAGGAGAGGGAGATAGGTAGAGAGAGGGCAATGAGAGATATAAAGAGGGAGAGGGAGAGAGGAGAGATAGAAAGAGGGGGAGGGAGGGAGAGATAGAGAGAGTAGAGAGGGAGGTGAGAGATAGGGAGAGGTAATAGAGAGGGAAGTAGAGAGGGAAATAAGGTGGAGATATTGAGAGAGAGGAGGCAAGGAGGGAGAGAGAAATAGGTATAGAGGGACAACTAGGTAGAGAGAAGTAGATATGAAAGGAGAGATATAGGGAGAGGTAGGGATGGAGAGAGAG
>CM021102.1:782038470-782111864 GCA_007115665.2 Sequoiadendron giganteum | reverse complement strand
GAGAGAGAGAGGGGGTGGGGGAGATACCTGAGAGAGAGGGAGAGAGATAGATGGAGTGAGAGAGATAGAGAGGATGTGGGAGAGAGAGATAGAGAGGATGTGGGAGAGAGATAGAGGGAGTGAGTGAGAGAGACAAAGAGAAAGCTGGTAGAGGGAGAGGAGGTAGAAGGGATATACTTGAGAGAGAGGGAGGGAGGGAGAGGGGGTGGGAGGGAGACACTTGAGAGAGAGGAAGAGGGAGAGAGAGTGTGAGAGAGATAGAGGGTGAGAGAGAGAGGGGACTTGAGAGAGAGGGAGAGGTGGTTGGAGGGAGATACTTGAGATAGATGGAGAGGTAGAGGGAGTGAGATAGTGAGATAGTGAGTGAGTGGAAAAGAGATAGAGGAAGTGAATATGAAAGGAAGAGGGGGTAGGAGGGTGAGACTTGACAAAGAGAGAGAGGGAGAGGGGGTAGGACAGAGATAATTGAGAGAGAGAGAGAGGGAGAGGGGATGGGAGGGAGAGATAGAAAGTGGTAGAGAGATAGAGGGAGTGAGAGAGAGAGATGGATTGGGAGAGAGAGAGGGGGGGTGGGAGGAAGAAATCTAAGAGAGAGGGAGAGGGTGGGAGAGAGACACCTGAGAGAAGGAGAGGGAGAAAAAATGGGAGAGAGGGGGTGGGAAGGAGATACCGAAGAGAGTAGAGGGAGGGAGTGGGGGATAAAGGGATTGGAGAGATACAAGGAGTGAGAGAGAGAGACTTGAGAGATGTAGAGGGGGTGGGAGGGAGAGGGAGTACTTGGGATAGAGGGATTGGAGAGAGATGGAGGGAGTGAGAGAGATAGAGAGAGAGAGGGGGTGGGGCGAGATACCTAAGAGAGAGGGAGAGAGAGAGTGGGAGGGAGTGGGAGGGAGATACCTGAGAGAGAGGGAGAAAGAGATGGAGAGAGATAGAGGGAGTGATGGAGAGAGAGGATGTGGGAGAGAGATAAAGGGAGTGAGTGAGAGAGACAAAGAGAGACCTAGCAGAGGGAGAGGGGGTAGAAGGGAGAGACTTGAGAGAGAGAGGGGGTGGGAGGGAGAGACTTGAGAGAGAGGGAGAGGGAGAGGGAGAGAGAGTGGGAGAGAGATAGAGGGCATGAGAGAGAGACTCGAGAGAAAGAGGGGGAGGTGGTGGGAGGGAGATACTTGAGAGAGATGGAGAGGTAGAGGGAGAGAGATAGAGGGAGTGAGATAGTGAGATAGTGAAGGAGTTTAAGAGAGATAGAGGGAATGACTATGGGAGAGAGAGGGATAGAGACAAATTGGGAGAGAGTAGGAGATAGATAGAGGGAGTGAGAGAGGGAGTGTGTGTGTGTGTGAGAGAGAGAGAGAGGGGGGATGGAGATACCCGAGAGAGATTGAGATAGAGAGGGATAGAGATAGAGTGAGTGAGAGAGAGGGAATGGGAGAGAGATAGAGGGAGTGAATGATAAACCTAAGAGAGGGAGATGGGATAGGAGGGAGAGACTTGAGAGAGAGATATAGAGAGAAAGATAACAACCTAAGAGAGGGAGATGGAGTGAGAGAGACAAAAATAACAAAGAGAGAGAGAGAGAGAGAGAGGGAGAGTGACAAAGGGGGTTGGAGTGAGATAATATTATTTAGGTACCTATGTGGGAAGAAAATAGACCTGAGAGAGGGGATTGGACTGAGAGAGTAGTCTAGGTCATGTGGGAGGGAGTGAGACCTGAGAGAGAGAGAGACTTTAGAGGGATAAAGAGTTATCCAATTATGGTAATGACTTAGAGAGCGTATGAAAGGTAAAACCTCAAGTATCCATCTACGATCATAAACTATGCACTCAAAGCATTATCAAATTTGTTGACCAAAGAGAGGAGAAATTCAAGTTTTGGGCAAAACAGGTAATTTGGCGAGCGCCAAATTTGGCACTCGCCAAATGTCAAATCAAATTTGGTGCTCACCAAATGTGATGTGCTATTTGGGGAGTGACAAATTTGGCGCTCGCCAAATTACTTGCTTTGGACGTGTTCATCGATAGGATTTACCAAATTTCCTCATATTTTCGTCCGTGTCCCCCATTTCATTTTCACATCTTTCAATGCAACTATATAAAAAAAACACGATAGTGTTAACCTCTCTTAGCTATCTAAATATAGAATTCTCTTTTCATTTTGATTTAGTTAAGGTTTTGATTCATGACTCCTTTTGTAAATGCCTCTTTTTTTTTGTCAAAAACCAACATGTGCTAGTTTTAGGATAGATTTTTACTCATTCATCGAAATGTGAAACAAATTACATTTTTTGAAACTAGACTCCATTCTACACTTGATGATAAAAAATAAATCAATTTTTGATTAGTTTTCAAAAAAATTAGGGGAGAGCATGCTCAAAGTTCAGCTTTTCAGGATGTATCCACTTTGAAAATTCATAAAATGTTATATATATTTATTAAAAAAATTATCCAAAAGAACGAGGATAAACTACATGGTGTTAGCTAATTTCTCACTGTTGGGATTTTTGAAATTCTAAAAAAAAAGTTAATCAAAAAGGGGGGAGCCCTTAGGCGCTATGTTATTTTAAAAAAAAAAAAATAGGACCTATTTTGCTCCCCCACCTCCCTTTTTGAGACCCTTAATCTTCATTAATTTCAAAAAAAAATTGTATCTTAGAAACTAGACTCAAAGCACTTCAACTTTTGTTCTTGTTGCATCTTTAAATTTTGAGTGTAACTATCTTCATTTTCTCGTGCAAATCAGATTTTGATGATTTCAAAGAAAAAGTGGCATCTTAAGAGCCAAAATTGTGTCACAGATTGGTGTACTTACCCACATGTGCTTGTTATATTTTTTCATATGGTTTTCTATGCAAACATTAGTCTTTTGGTTTGAACTACTTTTAGGGAAAATCATGTTCTCCACTACCTTGGTCCTATAAACAAAGTCCTTCTTAGGTTCATTTAGGATAAAAAACCAATCACTTCATCCATTCAAAACATTTATCATCCCATTTCACAAAACAACTTTTGAACCATTCAAAAAATAATTCATACTAGACTTTTGGTGAAACCTTCAAATCAACATCAAAGTCACCTTGTTTGGCTAAGTGTGTGTGGATGAATCCTTCCTCATACACCTAATTAAATTATAAACTTGTGTAAAAATTTATTCCAAGATAACATACAACATCTTGGGGTTTATAACTCCATTATCCAAATCAAACCAAATCAAATCCAAAATTAAAAATACAAAAGTCCTAAAGTCTAGTATTCCTCCAAATTTCCAAAAAGTTCAAACACCCATATCATTCACCCCTTTCATCCTTCATCTCATCATTGGTCCTAAATTCCTTAGAGGTTCACTTTTGCAACAAGGTCAAAACACAAGAAAAATATGGAATATAAACTTGATTCATACATCGTGAGTAATCCAAGTCAACCAAACTATCCAAGTCTCGTAATTCCAGTTGATTATCAAAACTCACATTTATGCAATCCATACATGGCATCATTATCTCCTCCAAACCTCAATCATACAAATGTGATTTTCCCCAATCTGAATTTTGGACCACATTTCCCTATGGTAGATTTAAATCAAAGTCAAAACTTATAAATCTATCAACCAAACAATCAAGGCATGAGTCTTCCGAACAAAATTATACCACCAAATCCGTACATGCCAAATGTGACTGTACCAAATCCAAACTTACCAAACATAAACATATCGGATCCATGCTTGGTAAACTTTGGGATGGATATGTTTGAAAATCCCACCAATGTTGTTCAAAATCTAGGCAATATGTTGACAAATCCATGTATCGATCCAAGTCAAGGTAACCCCATGCAAAATAAAAGTTACCTAAATCCAAGCAATGTGTTTCCCAATCACAATAATGTTCAATATCAACTAATAATGAAAAATCTAAACATCATCCCAAATCAAAACATTGTTCAAGATCAATCCATCCATGATTTCATGAAAACACCACAAGTATACATGCCAAATATGCTTTCTCAACAACCAAGTCAACGATATCAAGAATGTCAAGGTCAAATCTTGCAAAAAAAAATTGCTACACTCAAAAAACTCATTGATTCATATCACCAAGATACATCTCCACCCAAAAATCAATACACTCTTCCATTGGTTGAACCATGTCATCAAATCATTGAGTTGTCTCCACAACCATATCAAGAACAATATCTCCAATATCAAGAGGTTGGATATAAAAAACATCAACAACAAACCCAATCATCCCATCTCAAAGATCAGTCATCACAACTACCCATCACCTTGAAGATGTTTCCATCTCCTCTTATGATCAAATCAACATATATCAAGTCACTTTTCAATCATGATCAAAATCCACCAACGATACCCAACGATGATCCAATTCATGAAAAGTTTACATCATTTGATCTTATGGTTAAAAATATTGACAATCTCTCCACCATAATTGTTGAGGACAATGATCAAAATCAATCCATCAATGAGCATTGTGAAGATATGTCTACCCCATCCAATGATCAGATCAACATTCATCAAGAGACACTTTTTAGTGATCTATTTCAAGACGTGTTAACATTATTTGATCCTATTGACATAATCCAAGATCCATTCACCAATGATCATGTTGACAATGTATCTATATCACCTAATGAGTTAGAGGACATATCTCAAGAACTTATTCGAAAGAATGATCAACATCTATCACCCAGGTCTCACAATGGTCCTTCTCAAGACATATTGACATCCTTTGACCTCATGGTTATAGATATTGAAGTAATCCTCAACTCAACACTAGATCCAAATCCACTCAAATATCAAAAGGATATTGAGCCACTTCCCATGCCTAATAACGATGTCTAAGAACCCTTTGTAAGCAATCCATCCTTTGAAATTAACCCATGCCAAGAACTTGATCCAAAGTATGTAGAAAGCAATTCTGAAATCACTCAAGATCAAGAATTTGTATCTCTGAGATACTACAATGATATAATAGACACTCTCCTATCTATACAAGATGTCATAAAGGATGATCATATCCATATAGCACATACTCCTCCATTTACCCATGAAATTCTTTCTATGGATGAGCACGCAGATGATCTTCATTCAAAAAAAGAGTCTCATACTCTTGAAATCATTACCAAGGAACAAGAGTCTCCTACTCTTAACATTTGTACACATGATCAAGATATAAAAAAATATAGAGACATATCAGAAATGGGTCATGAAGAAGGCTCCTACATAAGTGATGAATTAGAAACATCCTGTGAAATGAATCATGAGGAAGACTTTTATGTGGATGGTGGATCATAAACACCTCTTGAAGAAGAATTGAAATTAGATATTTCAAAAGATCAAGCCAAAGAGATCAATCAAGAAGTCATCCCACATATGGAGGATCCTATCACTTATAAATTGGGATCACTTACCTTTTTTAGAGGAAGCTATCGTATCAATGAAGAATTTGTCACCTTTGAAGATCCACAATAGAGCAGATAAGGGTTATCACCTTGTTTCCAAGGAAAATCATATCCTATTCCAAGTAAATTTTTTCAACATATGAATTATCAAGGTAGAGGATTAGGCCTACATGAATAGGGTATCTTAGAACTAGCACAAATTATTGGCAATCCTAAGAACCAAGGTCTTGTTTATTCGATAATTAAGGAATCTAAACATATCAGTGGTACCTCTACAATACTAGGGGCAACTTCATCTCAAGAAAATTTCAACATAGAGAGCACAAAGAATCTTTATGATGAAACTAATGCCAATACTATAACCTACCACATCATGAATCTTCATGCACCCATCACCCCATCCATGAATTGATTCAAGTGCACATATCTTAGAAAAGAAGATTCTTCAAGAAGGATATCAATGACACATTTTGACAGAAGCATATACATTGAAACCACCAGGTGGTTCAGCATAAGCTTAAAATCTTTTAGCAAAAAATCCAAAAAAAATCAAAAAATTCAAAAAGAAAAGAATTGAAAATAGTAAAGAGAAAAATTATCCTCTTGTGAAAACCACTTCGGTGGAACTTTGGGTAGGTACCATTATGAAAATTTGGAAAATAGGCGTCATGTGTAGAATTGAGCATCTTTGTGCACCATTTCAGGAGGAAGCATCTTATCACATCTATAATAAAGCCAACATTCAATCCATCGTATCCATAATAAATCCATTCATCCATGAACCATTTATCCGATCCATCTTCACCTATCTACATCCATCTTCCAAATTATCTTGATCTTGATAAAACCTTGGTGTGCACTTTATACTTTCTTATGGTAAAAATCTTGACATGGGTCATTTTCATTAATCCTACCCCTACCCAATGTTATCTGAGCCTTGAAGTATTATCTGAATGAGCATCCTCTATTTGAACACCTTATCTTATCACAAGATAATCCATATCCATCCATCCATCTATCCAAGCATCCACCCATGGTGCTCCATACATTAATAGACACTGGAGGTAGATATTTACATCTTGCTTCAGGAATAAATCTTGATCTATATCCTCCAACTTGTGTGGTGATCTGAACATTGGCAAACATGAAATCAAATTGGTCAAAGCATTTGTGATCAAAAATCCAAATCACTATCCCATGGAATATTTTGACAAGATGATGTTCCTTATTAAAGCTTTATCTTTCATCGAACATCGATCCAAGCAATCAATATCAGTTGCATCTAATGTGTACTTTAGCATCACATCAAATCATCAAAACAATTTTGTTCCAAATCAAGCTTCAAAATCTTGATCAATCAAATCCATTCAATACATCATCACCTCAGGATATCTTCCCAATCCTTGTATTGCTTGACACTATCCTTGCATTGTTGTGTATCCTCAACAATGTTATCATCATCAATCTTGATCAATCAAATCCAATCAATCCATCATCATCTTGGGATATCCTTCCCAATCCTTGTGTTGCTTAACATTATCCTTGCATTGTTTTGTATCCTCAACAATTTTATCATCATCAATCCATCAATCTGATCAATCAAACCTAGCTTGGTTTTCAACAAAATCCCAAAACAAAGCACCAAAATCATATGCATATCCAAATCATCAAAATCATGTGAAAATCCAAAAACATCCAAATCATATCGAAATCCCAAAACATCTTAAAAATTCAGAAAAAGTAAACAAACGGTATCCGAACTACGCCGTCTCTGAGGTTAAACATAGTAAATTCCATTATTGATCATCCCTTGAGACACAAAATCTAAAAACATTCATAAAATCTCAAAAAATACCAAAAAAGCATCCAAATATTTGAAAAAACCCAAAATGGTGCACCCATCTCATCTCCCTCTCACCCAAAATAATCATCACTCAAAATAAATCAATCATCATTTTCATCCTTTGGCAAACCAATCAGAAGCAAGTCTAGTAGGTTCAAAAGTGAACACTTAATCATCAAAGTCTCAAGTCTAGGTCAGTAAGTCAACAAGTTAGTCAACTTGGAGTATCAATAGCTTATCACCCAATCAAATCTTATCATCACCTGATCACAACATGTCCTAGGATGCATCCTTCCTACAATGGACATCAACAGCAGGCATCATCATAGTTTAGTCTTGGCTAGCGGTATCAAGAACATTAGCTTGTGGTTTTACTTTATCTACTCTTTTGATTTATCTTATTGCACTCATTCCAATGACCTCTTGATGATGCCTAATCAAAACGGTTTAGAGAGAAAGGAATGGGGCAACGATCATTATCTTTTTATCTGTTGTGCTTGTTAGATATTCTTGTAAAATAACTTTGTCATGCATACTTTGTTTAGGTGTAGGGAAGATGTTTTCGATGTCTTGTTGACCACATAGGAAAAGTTTATTTTCTATGTTTTGGTCTGAGATGTTTAGAATATATGAATTATATTCTGAATAAGGTTTCATATGTCTAGTGTGAACAAAAATAATCCTATCTAATTTTCAATTCAAAGTCCATCACAGTAGGTACAACACCATCCTAGTTATCTATACCTTGATGCATCATACCTATGTGTATTATCAAACATAAGGTAAATGGCCCTTTTAAAATCCCAATTCTTCATAAGCAATACATCATCATCATCATCCATCATCTCTAATAATTTCTTAATGCTTCATGGACTTGTTGGATCCTCTTGACATCATTCTTGGTGCAGGAGCACCTAGGAAACACTAGGCAATTAGGAAGTCTAGGATGAATTTTTGTTTTTGATGTGTTACCATGAAGGTCATGTTGACCATTGAGATAGAGTTAGAGGCTTAAGAATATGTCTTGATCAGGAGTGATCAGGAGTGATCAGTAGTGATTAGTAGGTTAAGGAGTGGAAAGGGTGGATGAGTTTAAAAACTCATTTGATGAGATTAGAAATTCATTTTACTAGAAATTGGTAAAAAGTGCAAAATGGTGCATTTTGCAACTTTGCCACAATTTAACTGACATGTCTAACCAAGGGGAGGAATAACTACTTTTTTTGACCTATATAGGTTGTTCCTCGACCTGAGAGGAAGGTTGGAAGCTTTTGCATTATTAAAAAGTTCATGAATACAAGTGAAGACAGTGATAAGGTTGTGTAATTTTCTATGTTTTGTTTTGAATTTGTGTGTTGCAGGAGTGATCATGGCACTATGAGTTGATTTAGAATGTAGTGTAGTTGTAATTGAAGCTTTGTGTGGCATTTTTTTTTAGTGTGTTAAATTTTCCAAGCATTACTTAGTAGTTAGTTTGTTTCTTTTAGTTGTTGTTCTGACAGACAACCTGTGAAGAATGGAGGTTTAGTTACATTCCCACTATACTTTGTGTACGGGCCCTTGGGAATTGTGACTAGGCTCCATGTTTGTAAATAGGATAGGGTTAGGAGTGGTTAGGAGTCAGGGAATCACTGTGGAACTCTTCTCCTAGCCAAGTTTGATAGTGCCTGGCTAGGAAAGACAAGAAGTGCAGAGAACTTGACTTGTAGGGGTGTCCATATCCTAGAAAATCATGGTGTGGAGAGGGTAGGAATATGCCTTGACAAGGCCTAGCATGCAAGAGGAAGCTCCACCAATCCATTTGGTGAGAGAAACTCATGAGAGTTTGCTATGTGGTTAGAAAATGGCTTAAAGAAGGCCTAATTTGTTGAATGGAGGGTTATGGCTGTGTATGGACAGTTGAGAGTTAAGACTTTTGGAATCATTGAGGGATAGACACAAGGACTAGGAACCCTAAAAGAAGATTCTATGTTCTTTGGAGAACTATGGAGTTCTAACTTGTTTCCTCGGAGAAGAAGACCTAATTGGAATGCCTAGGATGGTCTAAAACCCTAGATGAGGGTTTGGTGGAAGCGACCTCTAATTGGAGTTTGGTGGACTTTCAAGAACCCTAGGAGGATGGAATGAAGCTATTGGAAACATCTCCAAACCCCTGCGAAGCTAAGTTTATAGTTCTTTTAGTTGTTAGCCTTTAGGGTAGATTAAGGGCTAAAGAAGAGTTGAAGCATTGCACCAAGG
The DNA here is from genome assembly GCA_007115665.2 of Sequoiadendron giganteum. NCBI lineage: Eukaryota > Viridiplantae > Streptophyta > Pinopsida > Cupressales > Cupressaceae > Sequoiadendron > Sequoiadendron giganteum. The sequence continues at coordinate 782,102,377 of CM021102.1, read as the reverse complement.
TTGGCTTGGTAGGTAGGATTTTTCATGATAGCTAGGTTGGCAAGGTGAACCAGGGGAGCCTAAACAAGAAATAGGTCCTATAGGTTAAGGTGGTGGACTGTGACATCATAAGTGTCTTCCAAAAAAGATCCAGAGCATGAAACAGTGGTTGTTCCATCCAACCCTACCCTATCAATTCTATTCTTCTTATTCTTGTATATTTACTAACATTTCTATGAAAAATTGGCATGTTGTGTCAAAATATACAGGAGGCTACCCATGGCCGATGACTGTCTATACATCATAAAAATTGTCTATGTCAAATATATGATCTTTCTAAAGAATTATCTTTCATCCTTTGATATATAAAACCACTCCTCTCACATTTTATCGGAATCTCCATCAGAAAATCAAACATTTCCGCTCAATCTCTTGAGGGGGTAGTATACCAGCATAATCCTTCTTGCTGGGACAACAATGGAGCATTTGAAAAATCCATAAAATTTTGAATTTTGATCTTGATAGCTTATTTTTTGAACCAACGCAACAGGTGCATTGCTTGAAAGAGGGGAAAAATGTAGACACTGAAAATATACACACATCTAATCCTTATCCTACTAACATCATTTCTTCCTATTAAATCATCTCCCTTACTAATTAATTTAATTAAATAATCTTTATCTGATTAAATTCATCGTTTTTCCTCTCTTAATTAAATAAATCAATTTTATCTGATTAAGTCAGTCTCTCCTATTAACTAAATGAATTATTTTCTTTAGTCAATTTGGTGACCCCTCTGGTAATTAAATAATTCACTTTATTTAGTTAATCCTTAAAGTCACCTTTTTAAATTAAATAAACTAATTTTTATTTGATTTAATCTAACATCACCTTATTTAATTAAACAAATAAATCTTTATTTAATTAAATCTAAAAACATTACTCTTCTCAACTTTGATTTATTTAAATCCTAAAATCTAAATCAAATTATCAAATCAGGTAATCTTCATCTAAATTAATCAAATCATGATTAATCCTAATCCTAATCACTCCAATCCTCTAGATTTTGCAACTTTCACAATAAATCAATATATTTGATTTATTAATTCATCAATTTCCATTCAAAAGAGAATCTTTTGTGCAATATTCTTTCAATTCAAAATTCCCTCCTAAAGGGATGAGTACATCCAACAAGGAATTAAAGGCCTCTTACATGTCCTTTGCCTTGAGCCAAGTAACATTTACTCCATTCCTCTCTCCCTCAAACTTGTCATTTCATCAAATTCAAATTTGAATCTAATAGCATTTATGTGCACATTCATCAAAATGTGCTCATTCCTCCTCCAATCACATCTTGACAAGTGGCACAATGCCATTGGTCCATCTTTAATCCCAAATTTATCCTATTTCACATTCCTCCATCCTTATCTCCTATAAATAGAGAGCTTCTCTATTGATTTTAGGATCCACAAGATCATCCACAACTTAGAGAAAAGTTACTATCTTCACATTTAGATAAATTTGATCCATCTCTATAAGAATTTTCCATTATCATAGCTAGGTTATTGCAGGCTTTTATCAAGGAATTACATTGTTCTTCCTCAACAAGTGGATCAATCTTCATCAAAATCATCAAATCACACAAAGGATTTGGGAAAGGGCCATTTCCTACACACAAATTGGCACCAACTGCCCCAACGGATTAAGAGTTTGCATTTTTAAGTAGGATTTCATTACTTTTCATGTTTTGTTCTTCATTTTTCCTATTTTGAACATATGTAGATGAATTTCATGGGGAATCTTAGTTCTAACTTGCATATGAATCTAATATTGTGTTTATTTGCTATGTTTGTGTAGGTCTAGAGTTGGGATTCACAAAAATATTTAGCATGAAAGTTGTAAGCATGTATGTACCTATTAGAGAAGTGAATGAAGTTTCATAAGAATTAGATTCATTGATAATTATAATAGAGAATATTTTTAAATTTTAACTTAGAAAGTTATAGAATTATTAATTCTAGCATTGTTGAATTTAAATAAGGTATTTTTAGCGTCACTCAAGGACTCAAGATCCTAGGATCACTTGCAAAAGCCATAATAACCTTCTACAAGAGAGAAAATTAAGAGCATTGTAGACATGCAAATCGACATTATGTATCTAATGTTCTTCATTTAATTAAATAAATCAGATTTATTTAATTAAATTTCTAATGTTCCTCATTTAATTAAATATTTCAAAAATATTTAATTACATTCCTAATGTTCTTCATTTAATTGAGTAAATCGAACTTTATTTAATTAAATTACTAATTTTCACTTTCCTCTCATTTTGATTTAAAGAAATCCAACTAACCTCCATCTAAGTTAATTAAATCCTAATTAACTCCTAACAATGGTCCTCTTTTCTCTAGCTTTTGCAACTTGCACATGAAATTCATTTTAATTAATTATCTAATTACCCCTATTTTCCCTCACAAGGCATATTCCCAAGGAATATTCCCTCATTAACTCCATTTGTTTGACTTTCTTGCCCAAAAAAATTTCCCCCCAAAATGTCTCAACCATGTGCATTTAAAGCTATCTTTCAAATTTCAAATCCACCTAATTGCATTTACTTGCACATTCTCCAAAATGTGCTCATTTCTCCTCCACTAGCATGTTGACAAATGACACCTTTCCATTGGTTCATGATTAGTCCCACATTCCTCTCATCTCTCCATTCTTCAACTCTTGAATCTATAAATGCAAGGCAGTTCTCTTCCAAATCCATCTACAATCTGAAGCATTTCCATTATCATCTACAATCTCATTCATTTTGCACTATAGGCACTTGCATCTTGATAATCATCTAAAGCTTATCAAGGGGGTAGGAAAGGGAATCCTTTCCACATCAAAGGAGCACCACTCCCACTATGGGATAGAGTTTGATATTTCTTTCTCAAGCTTTCATCTAGTTTATTTAGTTATTTTTCTCTTGTTTGCATGGGTAGCATGAACAAGTATTTCATAGGGATGCTCTATTTGGTTTGCTTAATTTGACTAACAATACTAATGTTTGTTTGCTTTTGAGAAAATGCATAAAAGGAATCCACATTTGGTGCTAGAAGGAGGGCATGAGACAAACATTTGCATAGTATACTCCATGAGTGACAATCAGATAGTGTCTTTGTTTCTTACAGTTCTGAGCATTATATCATCTTGTAGCTTTTTTTGTTTTGAATAACGTAATGCTAGCCTAGTTTGATAATACTATTTTGTAATGCTAGTAAGTTGCGCAAATTTTAAAGGCATTATTTTAATTCAACATTAATACTGTTATTCATGCATGCATTTTTCTTTAGTTTGTTTCCTCTGACCACACAAGTGGTCATTTCTAATATAGTTTCCTTGAATCACATTTAGTCATCCTTTGTAATTTCTAATATTGTTACTCTAAGCTGCGCTAATAGTCATTGCTATCTCATGAACACTGTAAATTTTGTGCTCTTTATTGCTAGTATTGCGATATTCTATTTTGATATCTATATCATGTGCTTTTGTTTTGTTTTGCATTATCGGATTAATAGAAAATTGTTGGTGTATCTATGACATCGTGTTTTGAATTTTGTGTGACACTGGTATGGGAACGTGGGCAAGCTCAAAATATTGTTTGATTGATTTGAGTAAACTGAATATTCAGCCAAAGTTTTCAACTACCAGTGCTCATCTTGTCTCCATGGATAGCAGCAGCTCCAAAATGACCAAGACTACGAGAAATCTAGTCGCATATCCTCCTGGTTTAATAGAACACTATAATTTTAGAACCTGGTTCTCATCCTTGGAGAATTTGTTCTAGTCTCCTCTATTTTTTTTCCATTGGTGATACTAATTCTATATATATTATGTAATCGACTTATTTGCAAAGAATTTATTAACATCTCCTATGGTAACCTGGACCAGATTCATCAACAAATAACATGCTATCTTGTGGACGTCCTTGAGCCAACTTGCAATATACATTAAGGTTTTCCTTTTTTTGGGGAATTTCATTTACTGTTTTTCTTATCTGTAGTTCAAAACCCATATCTAACATGCGATTAGCTTCATCTAGTATGAAAAACAATACCTATTTAAAGCTCACTCGTTTCATCTTTAGAATTTCATTAAGTCTTCCTAGAGTAGCAACAACAATATTTGCTCCTCTTTCCAATTCCATGGCCTCCATTTATGAGTGATAATCTATATGTTTCCTTTCATTTGTGAAGTCTGTTAAGTTATCATTGTATTGTTGAACTAGTGTCATAGTATTTGCAAGTGGAACACAACTTGCACTTAATTGGATAAGTGAGAGGTATTATTATGTTCGACAGTGGTATTATTGCATCTGACAATGATCTATACACTATATAATATATGTGTGAAAGTGGCACCAATTGAAGTTTGTAAAGGCATTGAAAGAATAGTTGTTTTTTGAATAGCGATGTCTTCTCATCATCAATGGCATTGTTCTCTAATAGAAAGTACAACTGATTTGTTTCAAGGTAGAAAATAGTTTGCAAATTTAGGTTTGATTTTTTTTCAGAGGTATCCTCTTCGTTATATTCATCTCCCTTCTCATTCACCCAATTCAAAGAATTAAGATATTCCCTATGGCCCTTTCAGATTATGCAAAGTGTGCATTTTCCAATCCTAGATATGTGCATTTATTTCACACACATACATTTCCTATGTAAGCTTGCACATGTTTCTTATGGTAAGGGTTGTCTCTACTCTATTCATTAAAAAATTCTAAAATCAAGGAGATAGCATACACAATTTGTCTGAGACATATCTTGTGAATTCGACTAGGTGGGTATGATTTGGTACCTACTGAAGATGAGAATTTATTAGGTATGATTTTGTTTGCTTTTAAAATACATATCTATCAAAATATTTGGTTACCTAACAAGTAGGAAGAGACTTTTCTTTTACCATTATCAGGCCTTAATGTTTTTGGTAGAAGCTTTCAAATACATATATATATATATATTTTTAAATCTCTCTGCAATGATTAAGTGATGACTTGTAGCAGATACATTTGACTTCACACTGAAATGTTGAACAATAGGCACGCTAATCCTTCAAGAAGACATCTATTGTTTCTTTTATGCTAGCTGATGCCTTTGTGTAGTGCCATGGCTGGTTGTGAATAGGTGCGACCCAAGGGAAGAAGACGGTAGTCTATTGCTTCTGAAGATCATGCCCAAGCACCACAAAGATGATTGACACTGAAATTAGGTGGATGGGCATGCTGGCAGGAGGATTTATGAAAATATTATGTCAAATCTAAGCTCAATTCAAGAAAGGTGAAAAGTGGCTAAACCTTTCCTCTTGCAGGAAGTTGGTAAAGAGGTCTAGTCTCCTCTGCCCCCGTGGTACCGAAGGGTGTGTCGCACCAGTACCGCTGGCCACGTTAAAAATTTTACCAGGTGCACTGCAGTTTAGAGGGGGTCGTGCTACTTGATTCCTGCAGTCTAAAAAAAAAAAAAAAGAAAGGTGAAAAGTATTCCTCATTATTCTCATCATTTTGCTTATTCTAAAATCTTGAAATATTCATGCATGATAGCTGTCAAAAGTTTTGAATTTAATTTGATTTGGTCCCTAAAATTTTGGTGGAGTTGACCCATAACAATCTCTTCTTTACAAGAAAATTTGACTTTTGAATCTAATCAATTTCCTTCTTTGCAATGGGTTGTAATTGCATTTTTAAAATATGATTTTTTCAATGCTATAACTATTTTTTTTTTTATTATAGAGACTTTACATGATTGTTTGCATAAAAAATCATTGGAAACCTCCCTCACATTGGGATCACTAAGATAACAGAGTAGAAAAGTGAAGGAAATACAAAAAATATCAAACAGATTTGAGTTGAAGAAAGAGGATATTAAACTTAAACTTGAAAAGAACATTTTTAAATGCTTATTTAGGGAATTGATGACTGCTTTTTTTTTTCTATTTTAGGACAACTCATGTAAGTTTTTAGTTTAAAATTAACCATTGATTTGATCATTTCATGTTGGTTAAAATTAGACTTAGAAACATACTAGAGTTTGATCTTGGGATTAAATTGAACAAACAAATTCACACTTGGTTGCTTAAAACGAACTCATCATTGTTTTGGGGAGTAAAAAGAACTTGTGTCTTTGTTGTCTTGTGATTTTTTGCAATTTGTGTCACTTGAATGTGTATACACTTTTCTCGTGCCATTCGGCGATCTTGAGAATCAAAGGAATTCTTTTGACATTAGTTGTTTAAAGTCACCCACACATTTCAATTTGGAGCTAAAATTGAACAAACATGTTAGTGTGAAGAAAAGGCATTGTGTGTGCTCCCGCCTAAATGCGTTGGGTGGTCGAACTACAAATGCACTTCACTATTGTTTACCCTTAAAGAGCGTACCTTCGTGGGAAAAAGTACTCACCCCAAGGGAACGACTCAAACCGGTAATGAGATAAATGCCAACCTACTCCCAATTGATATACAAATTCAAATGTTGAGGAAATCTCATCATTATAGGAGCTCCTACAAACAAGCAGGTGAACTCTTTGTATGAGTTGATCTTGCCTCTCATGTGGCCTTTGAAATGGGTGCCTGAATTATGAACCAAATTATGTAAAATCTAAAATCCCTATCTATTTGTTGATGCAAGAACGATTGTTCTGAAGCCGTCCCACATTTTTATGGCTCTTGGTAGAGATGAAGTATGTCATGGGAGTTTCATGGGTACTGATTCTTGGATGACCTGAGAAGTGAGTGCACTATAATGGGGAGCCTATGTGGTCAAGAATCTAATCATCCAAAGAGTAGGCATATCTGGAATTATCCAAGTGGGAACTCAACAAATATTTCCTAATTTATCCTAGGATTGTGCATCACTTTGAAATCAAAATGCTTTGCTTGGATCCAAAACATTTGTAAACAAACATTAACAAAATCCTCAAAATTTCAAACCCTTTAGGGGAGCAAATACCTTTGACAAATCCAAGTGCTCATGCTTTCCCTAAGGATTCCATCCTTAGAGGCTTCTAAGTATTTGTACTTAATCACAATTTGTTCCCACTAAAGTCAATATTAGGAAACTATTGCCTTGATTTTCTTGATTCCCAGATAAAGGACTTTGTGGGATGAGAAGAAATTAGGACATTAGACATCTAGTTTGAAAAGCTAATCAAGAGAGTGTTTTTGGTAAAAATAACTCATTAAGCAAAGTTAAGAACAATTGAACCCCACACATGTCCTTGGTATCATTTGGTCATATGGTTTTCCAAGTAAAACATTGGTCTTTCGGTTTGAACTACTCTTAGAGAAAAGCATGTTCTTCACTATCTCGGTCTTGTAAACAAGTCCCTCTTAGGTTATTTAGAATCAACTAAAACACGTCATCCATTCCAAACAATTATCATCTCCATCTCACAAACAACTTTTAAACCTTTGGAAAACATCATTCATGCTAGACTTCTCGGAAAAATCTAAATAATCTTGTTTTATTAGATATGTGTAGATGAATCCTTCTCCACATATTTAGTCAAATTATCAAACCTTGTGAACAAGTCTACCTCTTGATAACATCCAACATCTTAAGGTTTATAAGTTCATTATCCAAAATAAAAATCAAATCAAAATCATCTCGCTTGACTAGGGGTGTCTTGATGAATCCTTCTTTACACACTTAGTCAAATTATCATCTTGTGTATGAATCTACTCTAGGACAACATCTAACCTCTTATATTTTATGAGTTCACTATCTAAATCAAAATCCAATCAAGCCAAGTTGGAAATCAAACCAAACCCAATCCAAATCAAAATCCAAAATCCTTTAGTCTAGTATTCCTGCAAAGTTCCTAAAATTTCAAACAACCATATCACTCACCCTTTCATATTTCATCTCATCATTGGTCCTAAACACAGGTTCACTTTTGCAATAAGTTCAAAACACAAGAAAAACATGGAACATAAACTTGATTCATACATCATGAATGGTCTAAATCAACCAAACTATCCAAGCCTTACAAAGCCATTTGATTATCAAAACTCACATTTATGCAATCCATACATGGGATCATTATCTCCTACAAACCTCAATGATACAACAAATGTGAGTATTCCCAATCTAAATTTTGGAACACCTTTCCTTATGATAGATTTGAATCAAAGTCAAAACCTACAAATATATCAACCAAACAATACATGCATGAGTCTTGTTCCAAGCAACATTATCCCACCAAATCCATACATGCCAAATGTGACTATACCAAACACAAACATACCAAACATGAACATACCAAATCCACATTTGGTGAACTTTGGGATAGATATGTTTGCAAATCACACCAATTTTGTTCAAATTCCAAACAATATGTTATTAAATCCATGTATTGGTCCAAGTCAAGGTAACACTATGCAAAATTAGGGCTACCTAAATCAAAGCAATTTGATTCCCAACCACAACAATGTTCAATTTCAACCTATAATGCCAAATATAAACATCATCCCAAATCAGAACATTGTCCAAAATCAATTTATCCATGATCCCATACAAACACCACAAGTATACATTTTTAATATGCTTGAATAAAATCCAAATCAACTATATGAAGGATGTCAAGATCAAAATCAAGATCAAATTTTGTGAGATCAAATTGCTTCACTTTCCAAAATAATTGATTCATTGCACCAAGAGACATCTCCACCCCAAAATCAATGCACTCTTCCGTTGGTTGAATCATGTCATCAAAGTATTGAGTTATGTCCACAACCATATCAGGAACAATATCTCCAATGTTAAGAGGTTGGATATCAAGATCAACAAAAAAATCAACAACAAACCCAACCTCCACATCTCGAAGATCAATCACTGCATCTGCAAAATCAATCACCAGAAGGTCAATTTAAAGTAAAAATATCACAAGGTAACAAACGAAAATACACACCACTTGGGAAACCAATCAAATTGGTCATGCAACAATTGATACAAGAAAATCTCATTAAAATCCCCATTTATGAGAATTATCAAGAGCCCCAAGTTAAACCACCAGGGTATAATGAAAATAACCTTTGTGATTTTCACAAAATAAAGGGGCACACAACATCAAATTGTATTCGACTTAAAAATCTCATCCAAGACCTTATCGATCAAAAAATATGAGCTATTGGGGACAATGATCAGGATTCAACCACTAGCGATAACATTGACAATCTCTCCACCACAATTGTTGAAAACAATGATCAAGATCTATCCATAAATGAGCACCTTGAAGATGTTTCCACCTCATCAAAAAATCAAATCAACATACATCAAGAGTCACTTTTTAGTCATGATCAAAACCCCTCAAATAATGATCTATTTCAAGGAGTGTTTTAATTATTTGATCCTATTTACATAATCCATGATCTATCGACCAATGATCATGTTGATAATGTCTCTACATAACCTAATAAGTTAGAGGACATATCTCAAGAACGTATTCCAAAGCATGATCAACATCTTTTACCAAAGTCTAGCAATGGTCCTTTCCAAGACATATTAGCATCCTTTGACCTCATGGTTGTGGATATTGAAGGAATCCTCAACTCAACATTTGATCCAAATCCACTCAAAGATCAAGAGGATATTGAGCCACTTCCCATGCCTAATGACGATGTTCAAGAACCCTTTGTAAGCAATCCATCCTTTGAAATTAACCCATGTCAAGAACTTAATCTAAATCATATCAAAAGCAGTTTTGAAATCAATCAAGATCAAGAACTCATATCTTTGAGATACTACAATGATCTAATGAACACTCTCCTATCCATACAACATATCACAAATGGTGATCATTTCCATATACACATACTCCTCCATCTAGCCATGAGATTCTTTCTTTGGATGGACATGTAGATGATCTTCATTCAAAACAAGAGTCTCATACTCTTGACATCATTACCAAGGAACACGAGTCTCCTACTCTTCAAATTTGTACACATGACCAAGATATAGAAAAATATAGAGACATATCAGAAATAGATGATGAGGAAGGCTTCTAAAAATTTTGTGAATCAAAAACATCATGTGAAAGCATATCAAGAATAAATCATGAGGAATAATTTTATGTGGACAGTGAATCATCAACACCTCTTGAAGAAGCATTAAAATCTGATATTTCACAAGATCAAGCCAAAGATATCAATCAGAAACTTATCCCATATATGGAGAATCCTATCACTTATAAAATTTGATCACTTAACTTTTTTAGGGAAATCTATCTTATCAATGAAGAAGTTATCACCTTTGAAGATCCACAATAGAGCAGAGAAGAATTAGCACCTTGTTTCCAAGGTAAATCATATCCTATTGCAAACAAATTTTTTCGATAGATGAATTATCAAGGTAGAGGATTAGGCCTACATGAACATGGTATCCTAGAACTAGTGCACATTATTGGCAATCCTAAGTATCAAGGTGTTGGTTATGTGACAATTAAGGGATCAAAACATATCTGTGATACCTCTATAAAACTGGGGGCAACTTCGTCTCAAGCAAACATCAACATAGGGAGCACAAATAATCCTGATGATAAAACCAATGTCGATACTACAACTAGCCATGTCACAAATCTTCATCCACCCATCACCCCATCCACGAATTGGGACCAACATCAAAATAAATATTTGAATCAAATAACAAAGAACATTATCAAAGAAAAAGAAGCTAAGAAGCACAAAGGAAAAATAAAACACAAGTGGATACCAAATAATACAAAGAATGATTATCCCTATCAAACTCCATTAGTCAAAGAAACTATGGGGAACAATAAAAAAGGGAAAAGTATCCATCAAAGATGTCCACAAAGGCAAAAGAAGGCTTCTCAAGCAACAAAAAAATTATATCAAGCCATTGGTCCTAATTCCATGCACACTTCTGTATCCACCCATCATTACTCATCTTCCCAAGTTTGGAGAGTCAAAGGTTCCAAACTATCAACCAATCCATCTTTTATTACTAAACGCACAACACCATCCACTCATCCACTCATGATATCCAATTATCACATTGACCATGTATTGGAAACAAACCTTCATCATAAATATTTTGAAGGTACTCTACTGTGATGTGTGCACAAAGACAGAGTTAACTCCGGTATCAAAAAAGTACATCAGGAATCTCAAAAGTTGCTTTCAAGTGCACATATCTTGGCAAAGCAACTTCTTCAAGCAGGATATCAGTGGCACATTATGACAGAGGCATCTACATCGGCACCACTAGGTGAGTCAACATGAGCTTAAAATCTTTCAGCAAAAAATCCAAAAAAAATAAAAATCATGAAAATAGTAAAGATAAAAAATCATCCTCTAGTGAAAACCACTTTGGTAGGACTTTGGACAGGTGCCATGATGAAAACCTGGGAAACAGGTGTCATGTGTAGAATTGAGCATCTATGTGCACCATTTCAGGAGGAAGCATCTTATCACATCCATAATAAATCCAACATTCCATCCATCTTATCCATAATAAATCCATTCCTCCATGAACCATTTATCTAATCCATGTTCATATATTTGCATCCATCTTCCAAATTATCTTGATCTTGAAAAAGTTTGGTGCACACATTACACATGTTTATGGTAAACATCTTGACATGGATCATTTTCATTTATCCTATCCAATCCAACATTATCTGAGCCATGAAGCACTATCCAAATGAGCATCCTCTATTCAAACACCTTATCTTATCGTAAGACATTCATTGGCATCCTTTGCATGCTTACCTTATCTATCGATTCATATACCGATCCATGAATCCACCCATGTCCTTTCAAACATTTCTAGAAACTGGGGGCAGATGTTTATATCTTGCTTCAAGAATAAATCTTGATCTATAGCCTCCAACTTATGTTGTGATCCAAACATTGGAAAATGTAAAATGAAATTGGTCAAGCATTTGTGATCACAAATCCAAATCACTAGCCCGTGGCACATTTTGACAAGACAATGTTCCTTATCAAGCTTTATATTTCATTGAACCTCAATCCAAACAATCAATATTAGTAGCATCTAACTTGCACTTTAGCATCACATCAAATCATCAAAACAATTTTATTCCAAATCAAGCTTCAAAATCCTAATCAATCAAAATCCAACCAATCCATCATCATCTTGAGATATTCTTCCCAATTATCATGTTGCTTAACACTATCCTTACATTGTTGTGTATCCTACACAATGTTATAATAATCAATCTATCAATCCAATCGATCAACCCTAGCTTGGTTTTCAACAAAATCCCAGAACGAATCACTGATATCATTGCATATCCATATCCAAATCATTAAAATCATGCGAAAATCCATAAACATTCAAAACATCTCAAAATCCCAAAACATGTCAAAAAGTCAAAAACATGGCATCTGAACTATGTTGTCTCTGATCTTAAACATAGGCAGGGTTAATCTTTGATCAGCCCTCGAGACACAAAATCTAAAAACATTCAAAAAACATAAAAAATTCAAAAAATATTCATAAATCTCAAAAAAACCAAAAACATTGAAAAACCGAAAAATCAGAACAACCTCAAAACATTTAAAAATTAAAAAAACATCCAAATATTTGAAGAAATTCATCCATCTCATCTTTCTCTCACCTACAATAATCATCACTCATAATAAATCACCATCGCTTTCATCCTTTGGTAAGTTAGCCAAAAAGCAAGTCTAGCAGGTTTAAAAGTAAACGCTCAATCGTCAAAGTCTCAAGTCTAGGTCAATAAGTAAACTAGTTGGTCAACTCTTGGTATTAATAGCTTATCATCCATTCAATCCCATATCACCTAATCACAACATGTCCTAGGATGCATCCTTCCTACAATGTACATCAACATCAGACATCACTGTAGTTTAGTCTTGGCTAGCGGTATGAAGAACATTAGCTTGTTTCTCTACTTTATCATTGTCTTTTTGACTTATCTTATTTTGTGCTCATTCCAATGACCTATCAATTATGCCTAATCAAAATGGTAAATAGAGAGAAAGGAATAGGGAAACGATCATTATATTTTTATCTATTGTTCTTGTTGGACGTTCTTGTAATATAACTTGGTCATGCATGCTTTGTCTGGTTTGTAGGAAAGGTGTTTTAGATGTCTTGTTGACCAAATAGGAAGGCTTGCTTTTCTATGTTTTGGTCTGAGATTTTTGGAATATCTAAACTGCATTTTGAATAAGGTTTTGTATGTTAGGTGTGAACAATAGTACTCCTATCTGATTGTCAATTCAAACTCCATCACACTAGGTGCAACACCATCTTGGTTCTTTATACCTTGATGCATCGAACCTATGTGTGTTATCAAACATAAGGAAAGTTATGCACTTTACTTCTCCCATCCCTAGATAAGAAATACATCATCATCGTTCATCGTCATATATAATAAAGTCTTTGTTTGTACTAAAAAATGCAGGTTTTAGCCTCAAGAGTATGCCAAACTCTTACAACATTCTTGGACAACATACAAGGCCAATTATATAATCAAACCTTCTACTCTTTAGGTTTTGCTAAACCTAGGTGGGTGAACCTATATGAAATACTGCAGATTTGGAATGTACTTCCTGCTAAGAAGTCTACCCACAATAGCAATCAGGAATGGATAGAAAAAAGAAAACTACAATTATCTCTACTACACAAATAAAGGTTTTGAATGATTTGTTTATAATAAATCCTTTGCTCTGGGATATGGCAGATTAGTTCCTTCTTTCTACTGGGCAATGGAGTCAAAAATGTTATAAATCACTTATAGATATTCCTCCTTGACTTAACTTAAGTTTTTAAACACTCTATGGGATGAAGTTTCAATGACTGGCATATGAATTCATCAATTCATGACTAGCATAAATAGTGTTGAAATATTTTCTTACTCAGCTCTCCTTCAACTATCCAAAAGAAATCTCACAAACACTATGATTTATTTAAAGGAAATTTTAACTCTTGACTTGCAGACACCAATAAATGAAATCATAAAAAGTGAAGAAATGCACACTTGAAGAATTTAAAATATACTTGACATTCAAATTAAAATGATCTAAAGACTCCAAATTAGAGAGAAATAATCAGAAATTTACAATTGTAATACCATCACAATGAAAACTAGAAAGGAATTTTTGTCAAAAATCATCTCTATTGATCTTGTTTCCAGATAGTCTGTTACATCATTTTTCACTCCCAGTTCCCCCAAATCCCCCTCGTGACCAATTTTTTTCAAACATTTATACAACATAACTCAACAGTCACGACCTTTCATTTTCAGCTACAGCCATTTGAATTCCTTGACAGAGATAAAAAATATTTAAATAAAATGCCTTTCAGTAAATTAAATATCTAAACTATAGGCGAGCTTTTATTTTTCATTTAACACTTTGACCGATCTTCATTATCACTTTATATCGTGACTGGTCTTTATACTTTTATTTTCCATGGCTTTTAATGCTTTACCGCGTTACCATGGGCTTTGACTTTTCTCCCACGGTATGGTAGTGTTTGCCCACTGACTGCTCCGTCCCGTTCATTTATCCTACCGCCTTACTGCCATGGTTACCTCCGCTATTATCGCAATCACCACGGTCTCTATTTTAGCAGCTACGATACCGCGGTAACTACTAACCGTCATCCTTGCTGCTAACCCACCATCTACCATGACCACCGCGGTCTATGTTCAGACCATGCGCGGTATAGCGGTAACCGCTACCTGCTATGTTTGGCACCACTAACAACTACTTCGCCGCTTCACTAACTATTATTGTGGTCTACTCAGAGACTGTCTGTGGTACCGTGGTAAGATCTTGACTAACATCTCTGACCGCGCGCCACCGCGATACCGCGGTCAATGAATTAACCTCGTGCAGTGTGGCGGTAAACACATAGTGCCTGCTCCTTAGCCGCCACCACTATACCATGAGCCCATTATGGGAGGCCGCGGTAAAGTGGTAAATGATATAAAAATGAAATATAAAGGCAACGATAAAGGTTATAAACATATTTTAAAAGGAAATGAATGATTTTTTTATGAAAAGATATGAAAATGATGGATTAAAATTGAGAAAAACTTAGGATTTTTTATGGAATTTTTGGGTTCTATTAGTCTCAACGACTCATAGACTTGTTGGACTTTTGCATCTTCTTGGATTCTAAGGTTGATCCCTCTCATTCTTCTATCCTCTTTCATGCTAACATAGTATCATTTCATCAATGCATGTATCTTGCATTCATAAAACATCCACACTCTCATCTTGTATAATCATGTCATATCATCATAGGACAACGTCATCCATCTCATCCATCTCACATGCATTGCATCATCAATTGAGTTGTTTATGATAATATAGATTTGTTATTCCAAGCATCTTAAAAACATCTCATTTGCATCATCATATAGATCTGTTAGTCTAACCATCCATACATCCATTTTGAACCTCTTTGGTGTGAGATAGACCCTCAAATTGAACTTTTTGCTCAATCTCTCGAGGGGGCAATATGCCAACATACTTCTTTCTACTGGGGCATCCGAAAAATCAGATTTTTTTTTGAATTTTGATCTTGGCGGTATCATTCTTTGAACCAATGCAATAGGTACATTGCTTCAAAGAGGGGGAAAATGTAGACATGCAAATCAACATCATGAAATCCTCTTTTCTCTAGCTTTTGCAATTTGCACATGAAATTCATTTTAATTAATTATCTAATTACCCCTATTTTCCCTCACAAGGCATATTCCCAAGGAATATTCCCTCATTAACTTCATTTGTTTGACTTTCTTGCCAAATGTGGATGCCTTTTCTGCATTTGCTCAAAAATAAGCAAGCATTAGTATTGTTAGTCAAATTAAGCAAACCAAATAGAGCATCCCTATCAAATACTTGATCATGCTACCCATGCAAACAAGATACAAATAACCAGATAAACTAGATGAAAGCTTGAGAAAGCAAGATCAAACTATATCCCATAGTGGGAGTGGTGCTCCTTTGATGTGGAAAGAATGCCCTTTCCCACCCCCTTGATAAGCTTTAGACGTGGTGAAGATGTAAGTTTCTGTAGTGCAAATGCATGAGATTCTAGATGTTAATGAAAATGCTTCAGATTGTAGATGGATTTGGAAGAGAAGTTCCTTGAATTTATAGATTCAAGAGTTGAATAATGGATAGATGGGAGGAATGTGGGACTAATCATGAACCAATGGCAAGGTGTCATTTGTCAACATGCTAGTGGAGGAGGAATGAACATATTTTGGAGAATGTGCAAGTAAATGCAATTAGGTGGATTTGAAATTTTAAAGAGCTTTAAATGCACATGGATGAGACATTTTGGGGGTAAATTTGTTTGGGCAAGAAAGTCAAACAAATAGAGTTAATGAGGGAATATTCCTTGAGAATATGCCTTGTGAGCGAAAATAGGGGTAATTAGATAATTAATTAAAATGAATTTCATGTGCTAGTTGCAAAATCTAGAGAAAAGAGGATTAGTGTTAGGAGTTAATCATGATTTAATTAACTTAGATGGAGGTTAGTTGATATGAATTTTTTTTTAGATTTTTTGGATTTATTTAAATCAAAACGAGAGAAATGTGAAAATTTATTAATTTAATTAAATAAATTTTGATTTATTCAATTAAATTAAGAACATTAAGAATTTAATTAAATAACTTTGATTTATTTAATTAAATGAGGAACATTAGAAATTTAATTAAATAAATTTGATTTATTTAATTAAATGAAGAACATTAGATGCATGATGCTGATTTGCATGTCTACAAGCATAAATTTGCAATAATGGATGCAAATATATTAGATAAAATGTGATCAATATGCTATACAATGCAATGGTAATGTCATGGATTTATAAATGAGAACCCATTGATTATATAACCAAGGTGATACATAGGATTAACCAAGATCAATACAAGTTCCTTAATCCTATGAAATGAGACAACTAATATTAAACTACCTAGGACACAAGAATTAAATGGAATAAGATTAAATAAAATCTAATGCCAACTAAGAATTCTAGAAAGATTCCTAGGACCTAAAAGACTTAGCATGTGAATAGGACCTATTAAGTAAAATAGAAGGGTAAAATACCATATTCACACCAATAGTATTTCAAGTGCACTATAATGCAAGTAGAATAATAAGATTAAATCCATCTCATGAGTTTGAACTAAGAAATTAGCTTCTACAAAAGCCTGGTTACAGTTCCGATTAGGCACACAAAAATTCTACACACTCTTCCACACTCTGCTCAATCTCTTTCACACTCTACTCTTCTCTTGAATGATTTAACCTTTATTCGCACATGTAAAAAACTTGCACACACTGATAATACTTTGAGCACCATTCAAAATGAGTAAACAATCACTCATATATCTTCCACACGGATTTACATCAACAACTCTGTCGGCCTAAAATAAAGAATGAATTACAACTGTCGGCCTCAATACATGAATAAATCTTAATGTGCACCAACACAAGTTAGTCACAACATAGTGAGGACCCAAAACAATATCCTTGAACATGCCAAACAATAAAATATTAATCCATAAAGATCTGCAACACGCTACCACCATCATGCTGGCCAAGAACATGAAAAATTCGAGCATACAATGAAAAATCTTCAATCGCAAACATGCCAGCCAATGCAGACGTACCAAACTGATAGAGCATGATCTAGAAACATCTCTGAACATCACAATAGTGCAATTTACCAGACTTGCAATCTTATCTTCCAGAAAAACCTGCTACAGTACTTGAATAACTATAGGGACACAAAACTTTATTACTTCCTTGATTCTTGATGCATACCACTGAAACTTTCATACAACACACTAGATAAGATAAAAAACAAACTGCCTTTAGATCTTCAACATACAAAATTTTCCAACATTCTGACCTTCTCAGCTCCACTAGCTACCTGCAATGTATTTATTACAATTTTCTCAATATCCTCGATATATACAACCTTAAGTATCATCAATGCTAATAGTGTTGACATCAATAACAACCACAGATCAATAATGCAACCACAACATCCAACAATATCCCCCTTTGTCATTGATGGCATCACATAATGTGAAAAAGAATATACCATCAACGTAGATCACTCTTCTTCAATTCTCCCCCTTAGATGTTACATTGTTGTTCACATTAAACTTCTTATTATAAGGTTTTTCACATTATACTTCTCCCCCTTTGACATCAATGGAAAAGGTACACACTATTTGAACCACATATTAAGCACATCTAACTACTCCCCCTGAGTAGCAGCCACAACAACATCAATCCAGAATAAGATATGGCTATGAATCCACAGACTGATGCAAAGACCTGCATCACTTAGTTCTGATCAGGAGGGGAAATCACCCCTAACTTGCCTCTAAGGTACTCAAAAGTATCCTTAGGTAATGGCTTAGTAAAGATATCTGCAATTTGCTCCTTGGTAGGCACATACTCCAGCCTAACTTCTTTGTCACTTACTTTATCTCTCAAGAAGTGATACTTGATGGATATATGTTTTGTCTTGGAGTGCAACACTAGATCTTTTGAAATTTTTATGGCACTTGAGTTATCACAGAATATAGCAAAGGGTTCTTCATACTTAATTTTGACATCTCTCAGCATCTGCTTCATCCATAATACTTGAGTACAGTTGTTTGTAGCAACAATGTATTTTGCCTCAGCAGTAGATAAGGAAGCTAAATTATGCTTTTTGCTTAGCCAAGCAACCAACTTCTTCCCTAATCAGAATGCACAACCACTGGTACTCTTCCTATCATCCAAATCTCCTACCCAATCTGCATCAGTGAAATCACTTAGGATAAGATCATCATCCTTGGGATACCATAGACCAAAGTCAACTATCCCTTTTAGGTATCTGAAGATTCTTTTCACAACAATTACATGAGATAATTTGGGTCAGCTTTATATCTAGCAACCATGCATACTGCATTGATTATATCTAGCCTTATTTGAGTCAAGTAGAGTAATCCTCCAATCATTGACCTGTATATTATTTGAGTTGCTTTAGGAGAATCATCATTCTATGTAAGTTTGCATCCGGTCACCATTGGTGTACCAACTAGCTTTGAATCTTCCATGCCAAAAAATTTCTGTAGCTCTTTTGCATATTTTGATTGAGATACAAAAATTCCATCATCTAACTGAGTGATTTGCAATCCTAAAAATAATTTTAGCTCTCTTATCATTGAAATTTCAAATTCACTTTTCATTTCATCAACAAACTTCATACACAAATCATCATCACCTTCAAAAATAATATCATCAACAATGAATTAAATGATTAATTATTTATTTTGATCCAACTTGAAATACAGATTGCTATTAGCAGTACCTTTACTGAATCCAAGCTTCAATAAGTATTTATCCAATCTAGCATACCAAGACCCGGGAGCTTTCTTAAGTCAATATAGAGCTTTCTTCAATTGACATACCATGTTTTCTTTCTCAGTTAGTTGAAATCCATTTGGTTGTTCAACATAGACTTCTTCTTCTAATTCACCATTTAGGAATACCGACTTTACATCCATCTAATAGACTTTGTAATTCTTGAAAGCAACATAAGCAAGAAATAATCTTACAGCTTATATTCTAGCAACATGGGAAAAACTTTCTTCAAAGTCAATACCTTCCATCTGTGAGTATCCTTTGCAAACAAGTCTTGCGTTGTTTCTGACCACTTCACCTTTTTCATTCAGTTTATTTTGAAACACCCATTTGGTTTCAATCACATTTTTTTTCTCAAGTCTAGGAACAAGATCCCATGTATCATTCTTCTTTATTTGCATTAGTTCTTCTTTCATGGCTTCCATTCAATATTTATTTTTATATGCTTCATTGATATTGCTAGGCTTAGTTTTGGAAATTAGACAGTATTGCTCTAGAATGCTTCTTTTGGTTTGTAAACCTTTGCTCTTATCTCCTATGATCTCACTATCAGAGTGATTTCACCTTACATACTTGGGAGTTTCAAGATTTTTTGTGACTTCTTGTCCTTGTGTTCTTTCTTCTGCACTTTTGCTAGTCTCTGCCTCTTGATTCCCTTGGTTCACTGAAACAATTTGAAGTTGATTTTGTGTCTAAACACCTTTCCCATTGTTAGCACTCTCATATTGATCATCTGAATCATATCCACCACATCTAGATGGTCTATCAATATCTTCATCAACTTTGACATTAGCACTTTCTACCATCTTCTTCAAACTCTTATTAAAATATCGGTAGGCTTTGCTCTTAGTACAGTAACCTAGAGAGATACCTCCATCACTTCTAGCCTCAAACTTACCCATATCATCATCTCTTTTGATGTAGCATTTACTTCCATTTTTTTTGAAATACTTGACTATAGGCTTATAACCAAACCATAGCTCAAAATGGGTCTTACTAGAATTATTGTTGACATTTACCCGGTTGATGGTGTACACAATAGTGCTTATAGCTTCTCTCTAGTAGAAATGAGGAATATTAGCTTCCAACATCATGGTTCTTGTAGTGTCTAGAACAGTTTTGTTCTTCCTTTCAACAACTCCATTCTATTGAGGGGTCTAAGGAGCAGAAATTTGTCTTTGGATTCCATGCTCTTCATAAAAAGAATTGAACTCCAGTGAAGTGAATTTTCCACCTCTGTCTGACCTTAAGCATTTGATCTTTTGACCTATCTCATTCTCTACCATAGCTTTAAAGGATTTGAACTTTTCAAGTGCTTCATGTTTTTCTCTTAAGAAGGCAACCCATGTCATCCTAGAGTAATCATCAATGATCAACATGAAATACCCTTCACCTTGAAGACTTTTGATTCTAGAGGGACCACATAGATTAGTATGTATTAATACCATCAATCCATTAGAGCTATACTATTTTCTCCAGAAGGAGTTTTTGGTCTACTCTCCCATCTGATATTCCTTGCACATAGTGTTAGTAAGCTTCGCTATCTTAGGTAGATCTCTAACTACTTGAGAAGATTTTATCTTGACAATGTTATCAAAGTTAACATGACACAATTTCCTATGCCATAGCTAGCTTACATCAATTTGAGCAATCAAACAACTTTCACTAGCAACTCTTAAGTGAAATATATTACCTCTTGTCTTTGTTCTTGAAGCAATCACATTTCCAGAAGTTCCTCTTATCCTACATTTACCATTTTTGAAATGAAGATTGTAACCTTTGTCTACCATCTATCCAACACTCAAAAAAATTATGCTTTAGTCCTTCTACATAAAGAACATTATCAGTAGTATGCTTACCACCAAAGGAAATAGTGCATCTACCATGAATCACATCGAAAGTGTTGTCTCCAAATCTTGCAACACCACCATCATAGTATTCTAAGCTTACAAAATTGATTTTATAACCAGTCATATGATGTGAGCATCCGCTATCAATTATCCACTCATCCTTTTCTTCAATTTTTACTGCAAGAGCTTTCTCAATGTTCATATTACTAGTAGATTCAGTAGACATCTGACCATTTTTTTATAGCAATAAATACCCATTCATCTTCATTTGCATTTTCTTTATTAGATTCTTCAGTAAAGTAGCATTTCTTTTGAAATATAGACTTATCAGGTTTGTACTTAGGAGTTCTTTCTAGAAACCTTGATGCAAAATGACCTATTTTACTGCAAGAAAAACATTTAATAGATAGCTTTCCTTTTTACTTATCATGACTTTTGGCTTCTCTTTTCACAATCAATGCTTCCAATTCTTGTAGTTTTCTTTCTTCATCTTCAATCTACTTCATTTCATCTTCGTACTTGAATGACTTCTTGGAACTCTCTTCCGAATCATATCTCTACTTGCTTCTCTCAGATACAATAGCTTTGAATGCAGATTTTGTATTGGGTGTAGACTCACCAGATTCACTCAACTCAAAAGTTGCAAGTTTCCCAATCAATATGTCTCTTGTTATATTTGTTACTATCCCGAGTTCCTCAATAGCATGAGCTTTTGATTTGTAGGAAGGAGGGCATAAATCTGAGTATCTTAGCAACTATTTCTTCTTCATCCAAGACCCCACCGACACATATAATAATCATCACCAGTTCATTTAATTTTTGAGAAAAGGTATGGATGTTCTCATCTTCACTCATCTTCATATCTTCCCATTTTCCTTTTAGAATTTGTAGCTTAGCACTCTTCACTAATGGATCTCCTTCATATAGTATCTCCAGCTTTTTCCAGATCACATGAGTAGTTTTCAGACCTATCACATTTGACATTTCATAATTTTTCAAAGCACTCAACAAAGCTTCAATAGCCCTTGTATT
This sequence comes from Sequoiadendron giganteum, assembly GCA_007115665.2. Classification (NCBI taxonomy): domain Eukaryota; kingdom Viridiplantae; phylum Streptophyta; class Pinopsida; order Cupressales; family Cupressaceae; genus Sequoiadendron; species Sequoiadendron giganteum. The sequence goes on along the minus strand of CM021102.1, from coordinate 782,080,076 downwards.
TGTCTCAACATTTTTGATTTCATCAGTAGTAGATGGACCATTCTGAGGAATAGTATATGCATTCTTTGTGATCTTCCAGAACGGCTCACCAATGCACTTCAAGTGACATTCCATTCTGACCTTCCATAGAGAGTAGTTAGCTCCATCAAGTCTAAGACTATCCTTCTTGTAAGATGCCATCTTGGATCAACTCAAGTTGTTAAACTTTCTCTTTAAAGGAACTAGCTTTGATACCAATTGTTGGCAAAACAAGAAGATACAACTGAGAGGGGGGGGGTGAATCAGTTACCAAAATCAAACTTATTCAACATTAAATAACCTTAAATCTTAGATCTGATAATTAACAGTGCAAGCATAAATCAATAACACATCAGAGACACATGAACACCAAGATTTTATATGTGGAAACCCTGTTAGGGGAAAAACCATGGTGGATGTTAGTCCACAAGATTATACGATGTTAGAAGTATAATGAAGAATGAATAGGGAATGCACTTGCATTCAGGCACACTACCTAGAGCTCACTGCTCAGAGGAAGGCTCACTAACTTACATACAATAATCAGATTAAATCCATTTGATGAGTTTGAATTGATAAATTAGCTTCTACAAAAGCTTGATTATAGTTTTGGTTAGGCACACAAAACTTCTACACACTCTTCCACACTTTGCTCAATCTCATTCACACTAGCTACAGTCTTGAATGATTTCTTCTTTATTCACACATGTACAACACTTTCAGACACTGATCATACCTTGAGCACCATTCAAAATGAGTACACAATCGCTCTTATATCCTCCACACGGATTTACATCAACAACTTTGTCGACCTAAAATAAAGAATGAATTACAACTGTCGGCCTCAATACATGAATAAATCTTAATGTGCACCAACACAAGTCAGTCACAACATAGTGAGGACCCAAAAAAATATCCTCAAACATACGAAACAATAAAAGATTAATCCATAAAGATCACAAACACGCTACCACCATCATGTCCGCCAAGAACATGAAAACTTCAAGCATACAATGAAAATTCTTCAATCATGAACATGTCAGCTAATGCAGATGTACCAAACTGATAGAGAATGATCTAGAAACATCTATAAACATCACAACAAGATACACAACAATGCAATTTACCAAACTTGCAATCTTATCTTCCAGAAACACCTATTACAGTAGTTGAATAACTATAGGGACACAAAACTTCATAACTTCATTGATTCTTGATGTGTACCACTGAAACTTTTGGACAACACACTAGATAAGCTCAAAATTAAACCCTTTGATGTGTGCCTTCAGATCTTCAACGTATAGAACTTTCCAACATTTTGACCTTCTCAACTCCAGTGGCTACCTGTAATGTATTTATTACAATTTTCTCAATATCCTCGATATATACAGCCTTAAGCATCATCAATGCTAATAGTGTCAACATCAATGACAACCACATATCAGAAATGCAACCACAACCTCCAATAGGTAATGATTCTATTTTTTTCTATTTTAGATAGATTTTTAATATGACACACTTTCTACCTTATAAGAATCAAGTGATTCCAAAAACATTCCACCTTATTATTTAGAGAGATAGTTAGGTTATATTGTTTGTCAAAAAGTGTTGTTTTAGATAGAGATGAAATTTTGAAGCAATTTTTTCATGACTTGTGCAATAAGTTGAACACAAAATTAAATTTTAACATAGTCTTTTATCCACAAATGGATAGGAAAACAAATATTTTTAATAAAAGTCTCAAAATTTTATTGAGATGTTTGGTTGAAAAGAAGCCAAATAAATATGATACAATGATTACACAAGCTGAATTTTATATAACAACTCAACTAACAAGATTGCATTGAAGAGCCCTTCTAAAATTGTGAAGGGTTACAACTAAAGAGGGCTAGATGAATTGAGATGTATTATAAATTTGGAAGGAAAAGTGTTGTAATGGAAAACTTTGCTTTCACATCAAAGTAAGAATATTTTTGGAGAAAAATAAAATGAGATACAAGCAACATGATAATCTCAAGAAGAAAGAATAAAAAAATAAAGTTACATAATTTTTTTTATTTAATTTGAAAAAGGAAATATTTCCCTATTCAAATTATAGTAGGATGAGATGGAAAAAATGACCTTTTAAGCTCTCAAGAAAATTCAAATTCATAGAGTAAATATTTTGAAGTAGAGCTCCCAAAAGGAGTGGATATCTATCCAATTTTTAATTTGTCAAATTTTTATTTTGTTTCTTTTAAAGGAAAAAGAAAAAAAGAAGGTATAATTTTAGATTTTTCAAAAAAAGTAGATACAATAGTTGCCTTGAAGAAATGTGCAATGGAGTTTAAGTAATTTATAAATTCATAGGAGATCTAAAAGATTATAGTTATAGAGTATATCGAATACTTATTAAAATGAAAGAACAAAATAATTGAATAAGTAATGTGTATGACTATCTTTGAAGTTGCTAAATATGAAATCTCAATTTTAACTTTCATGAAATATTCATGAACCTCAACTTGATGGTACATTTCACTTACCTAGCATATCTAATACAAGAACATTTAGATTCACAACCAATCCCATATTATCTAAAAAGAACATAAAGTTTGAAATTAAAAAATATATTTTATGTGTGTTTCTATTGGAATGACATATTTTGATAAAATAAAAATATTTAAAAATATTTCAACTAATTTCAATGGTTGTAAGAAAGATATAATGCATATTCAAAAGAGATTGAGAGTTCAATTACATCTAATATTTGTGTAACATTCTTTCCTTTAGCACACAAATTTGAAGTTATGGTTGAGAATATTGTGTTATGTCAATTAACAGTAGTCAAGCCTAATAATGGATTCATCATTAGTCAAGGGCCAATGAATTTGATCCTTCATCATCAAACACTACAAATGCTCATTATTACAATGCATTATGGCATTTTCTTAAATAATTTAAATTTCTAAATTTTTTGTTGTATTGTAATATATACATTCTTGAGATTAATATTAATAAATATGAAAATTTTACTTACATTTTTTAGTTAATTTTTATGTACTTACAAAAAAATTACATGAAAAAAATATAAAATTAAATTTTAATATAATCATATACTTATACAAACAAGAGTTCTACAATACCATCATAGAATCTTATATCATGTGAATTTTAGATTTTTAAAAGCTATCACATAACTAATATTATATTAAAAAAATCTAACTTAAAAATTAATTTATAACCAGTAAAAATTCAAATATAAAAAATAAAACAAACTGAATAGAAAAATTAAAAATATAGATACAAAAAATGAAAAGATGCAAAAGAAAGAAAAATTGTATAAATAAAAACATTAAAATATTATTTTTTTAACAAATTTATTAAGTCATTACGTATCTAAATTTACCTTTTCTTTTAACAATGTCATATGGGAAAGGAAGGGCCCATGAATTTGACTAAGATAATATATAAAAATATTTACATTATGTTAATTCCTTTTACATATATTTTCATATTATTTTTTAATATATACAAATAAAATTGATTGAATGTTATGGAATTAAATATGTGATAAAAGTTGTATAAAAGATTATTTTAAATATATGTATAATCTATATAGTAAGCATGGTTTTATCAGTAATATGTTATATTTAATTATTTTAAAAATTTATAATTGTTGATTTTAGTGGAATGGATATATTCAGATAATTTTGATCAAATGAATAACCTTTAGTTTTTTACTTTCAGTTCAAGAAATTTTAACATAAAACTAGCACTCCCATATCAAATAGTTAAATGATTCTACCAGTTTCAACCATTTAAATCAAAATCACTGTTAAATTCAGATTAATTTTTTTCAACCATTCATTAGTTGATAGGTTACATATAGTGTGAGATTTGAGTCAGAAACAAGTCTTACGTCTACAAATTATTATTGAGTAATGGGAAAACAAGTTTTAGCTATTGTTTGATGGTAAATTAGATATGGTAAAAGTCTTTAAAATATCAAGTAGAAGCGAGATAAATAATGATTTGACAACTATTTCCATTTGCAATGTTTTTTGTCAATTTGATGGCAACATTCTTTTTTTATTTGCATTGCTTTATGTTTTAAATCTATATGCAAATATTTCATAATCAAATAATACTTAATTTCTTTAAGGAAAAAAATATAGATTTGTCTAAGTTTATTTCATTCCATTATTAGCACTTATTATTAATTGTTTAAACTTGTAGCACTACACAAACACATAATCTTTAATACATTTTACATGCCTATAGTTTTCTATTGACATAATTCTCAAACCTTCTTTTAAATACAAGTGCTAGTATACATTGAATCATAACTTCAGAAAAATAACCATAAATAAACTTTATATAATATACAAATAACATCAAAATTTAGACAAGCAACAAGGTTATGATTGAAGGGAAAACAGGGTGGATCTAATGATCCAACAGTGCGGAATACATTCCCTTAACACTAATACAATAGGGAAGAAGAGCATAAACAGGTTCAATAGTGTCTAAAACTACTTGAGATGAATACAACCAGTGAAATAGATAACAAAAAATAGCATTCCTAGATTGACACAAGATATACATGAGAAAACCTTTTCAGGTAAAAAATCCACCACACAAAGTCACTACAATTGTATTCCAGTAATAAACCAATTACATACAATGCTTAGTCTTCTCTAATCAGCTCACAACAACTTCTCGAGTTCTTTTCTCACTATTACAATGTTCTCTTCTAACATACAGTTCAAAGTTATTTTAACATTGTTGTACTCAACTTAGAAAGTCATACGATGCAATCAATCTCATCAATCAGGCACCGACCATCAGGTTCATGAATCAAAAAATCCAATCACGCAATCGATCTACCCATGCCAATCTCCCTGCATCGAGCCACCCAGGCATTAATGCCACCACCCAAATCGAGTCTTGTTCGCCAGCCTAAGCCAGCCTACAATTACTGATGCTGCCACAAATGCCTTTGGCCAACCAAAGTGTAGTCAAACTACCACATGTCCATATTGCATTCGGTGTCGCTCTTTGACTCCGAGTCCAACTTAGTCAAAACCTAGTCCGAGCCCATCTGATCCATCCAAGTCACTACCGCTCTACCACTAAGTTGAGAAGACCCACCTGCGGTAATGCGGTGAGCCTTGTCGAGCTCCCTCAAGCTTCCCCACACTACCGCCGAGTCCAACCGACCCATTCGCGGTGTGGCAGTATGGCTAGCTAAGCTCGTCCTTACATTAGGAGAAATTTACATAAAAAATGGACCTCCTAAGCATGACATCATTAGCTTTTTAAGTTATCAAAAATAAACTAAAAGATGACATCAACCTATACGGTGACATCATCCAAAATAAAAATAAAATTATTTATTTTATAAAATAGAACTTTCTAAAATCTTATGATTTAACTAATGATGGTTAATTTAATTCTACATATCTTATTCTATCTCATTCATCTTTCTAAATATAAAATATTCTTTTTGTTTTTTAAATTTATATTCTTAAGTTCTATTATAGAAATTTTTATATTTTCAAAAAAAAAAAAAATTCTTTAAGATAAAAGCTAATGATATTCTTAACAAAAAAAGCTAATTTTTATATTTGAAAAAAACTATTTTTATTCTATCTCATTCATTTTATTAAAATTTTAATATTCTTTTTGTTTTTTAGATTTATATTCTTAAGTTCTATTATAAAGAAATTTATATTTTCAAATAAATATTTTTATTCTTTAAGAAAAAAGCTAATGATATTCTTTTAAAAAAAAGCTAATTTTTATATTTAAAATAAAATTAAATAATTCTTTAAGAAAAAAGATAATTTTTTATATTTTTTAAAAAATATTTTTATTCTATCTCATTCATCTTTCTAAATATAAAACATTTTTTTTGTTTTTTAGATTTATATTTTTAAGTTCTATTAAGTTCTATTATAGAAATTTTTATATTTTCACAAAAATATTTGTATTCTTTAATAAATCTAAATCTATAAAATCATATATATATATAATAAAACTCTAAGTAAAAAATAAAATATCTAAAGTTATTTTTACTTTGCCACTTTTTAAATAGAAACAAATAATTTAAAAAAACAAATAATCATGAAAAGAAAGTGAACTTGACTTTTTTAATAAATTATAATAAAAATATAAGTTACCAAACTTTTTGAATAAAAAATAAATAATGAAGAAAGTGAACTTGAGTTTTTTAATAAATTATAATAGAAATATATGTTACCACTTTTAAAAAATCATTGACTTTAGTTTTTTAAGGAATTATAATAGAAACGTGTGTCCCCACTTAACTCATGTAGTTAAGTAATTTATATTATATGAGATAACTTTTTACTTTTTAGAGTTACTTAGGAGGCCCATTTTTTATGTAAATTTCCCCTAATGACTTTCCCGCGCTACCGCTGCTGTATCCGAGTCGACCCGCATTTTTTGACTCCATCGAGCTTGCCGAAGAAAGCCCGTGCTATCGCCGAGTCCAACTGACCCGTCTACCGTAAGGCGATGACCGTCACTGAGCTCACCCCTTTGCCTGCACCGCACTACCACTGCCCAGTTAGTGAAGACCCATGGTATGGCGGTGACTATCGAGCAAAACCATTAGCACTTAAACTGCACTATCGTGGGGGCCGATAGGCCACCCTGCGGTAGGGCAGTAACCGCAGACGAACCGTAGGTGGTCTCACCGCAATCATCGCGGTCAAGGACTTAATCGCCCGCGGTATGGCAGTGACTGACACGACAGGCCGAATGAAGCAAACAGTAGCCACCGCGGTTAGGGACGAGACTGCGAGTGGTAAAAAGGTGACCGCTACCCTTCCACCATGGTACCACTAGGGTAAGATAAGACCACCGCGGTAAAGCAGTTGAGGCTAGAGTAAAGCCAGGCGCGATACAGCGGTAAACTGTAGAAACACCAAATTTTTCACCAAGTCATGAAAACAGGGGCTTCAAGCTGGAAGTTGAGACACATTTTCTCAAGAATCTCCCACTTGGTGAACACCTCCAACTTCCCCATGATGTTGGAAAAATTATTGTCTGTCATAGGCCCCAAGGCCCATCGATTTTGTGCACCATATGAACTTGTCTATGGTAAACGACTTTGTCAAAGTGTCTACAACATTCTTCAAGGTGTCGACCTTTTCCAGACTGACCTTGCCATCTTCAACCATATCCCTCATGAAGTGATATTGCAGATCAATGTGCTTGGTCCTAGCATGAAAGATCAAATTCTTTGCCAAACAAATGGCACTCTGACTATCACAAAAAATAGTGATCTACTCAGCATTAAATCCTATGTCTGAATGTAAACGCCTCAACCAAACAACATCCTTACAGGCATGAATTGTAGCCATGTACTCTACCTCTGTCGTGGATAAAGCAACTACAACTTGCCGCTTGCTCATCCAGCTGATTGCTCCACCATTAAGCATGAAAGTGTATCCACTGGTGGATTGCCTACTGTCAATGTCCCCTGCCCAATTTGAATCAACACACCCATGAATGCTGTGAGTCATCTATGATGCAACCAAGCTACCATGGTAACACAGGGTGTAGTCTGAAGTTCCCTTCAAATACCTGAACACTCTCTTCATAGCATCCCAATGTGATCTTCTTGGATTTTCCATAAATCGACTTAGAACTCCCACTGCTTGGGCAATGTCTAGTCTTGGATAGACCATAGCATACATAAAACTGCCAACAATACTTGCATAAGGCACACTGGTCATGTCGTCCATCTCAGTAGCAGATTTTGGATAGTCTTCAATAGATAGCTTCGTTCCCTGCATGATTGGAACAACTAGCTGCTTGCAATCATCCATGCTAAACCTCTCCAGAACTATTTTCACATACTTACTTTGAGTGACCCAAAGCTTTCTGCTTGTTTTGTCCCTAGTTATCTCCATTCCAAGAATGTACCTAGCTGCACCAAGATCTTTCATTTCGAACTTTGCAGATAACTGAGATTCAAGATCAGAAATCATAGAATTGCTATTCCTAATGAATAACATATCATCCACGTACAGGGTAATAACAAGCACATGATCATTCTTAGATTTATAATAAATGCAGTGATCAGATTTTGATCTCACAAATCCAATTGACAACACAAACGTGTCAAATTTTTGGTACCACATTCTAGGAGATTGCTTTAAACCATAGAGAGATTTATTTAACTTATAGACCAGATTTTGTTTACCTCTTTCAACAAAATGCTCAAGCTGGGACATGCAGATTTTTTCTTCCAGCTCACCATGGAGAAATGTTTTCTTCACATCCATTTCTTCAATTTCAAAATCATACACAGCTACCAATGACAATAAAAAATTGATGGATGCCAACTTTTCTATAGGGGAAAAAATCTCTCCAGAATCAATTCCCTCAATTTGAGAAAATCCCATTGAAACCAACCTTGCCTTATACTTCTCAACACTTCCATGAAGGCCTGTTTTCTTTTTGAATACCCACTTACAGCCAACAGGCTTTTGCCATTTAGGCAGTGGTACCAAATTCCATGTTTCATTCTTTTTTAAAGAATCCATCTCTTCATTCATGGCTTGTAGCCAAGAATTCGAATCAGCCATCTTGATTGCTTCTTTCACAGTCCTAGGCTCATCAGTGTTGGTAATTAAAGCATAGTCACAGTTCGAATTTAATAGTGAGAAACCATACCTTTCAGGTTGCCTTTTTTCTCGTGTAGATCTTCTTACAGATTGAGGTTGTTCTTCATCATCAGAACTTCCAGAGCTGCTCAAGCTCTCCTTAGTCTTAGATACACCATGTAGCTCTTCCCTTTCTGGAGTTTGGGGAATCTCAACTGCATCCTTCTTCTTGTCATTTTGATTTGTATCAAGCTGTTGATCACTTACTGAAGTTTTTAGCTCATAAAATATCACACTTCTATTGTACAAAACCTTCTTAGTAATAGGGTTCCAAAGCTTGTATCCTTTCACACCAACTCCATAGCCGGTGAGAATACATTTGATAGCCTTGTTATCCAATTTAGATCTCTTTTCATTTGGCACATAAACATATGCCTCATAGCTAAACACACGGACATGCCTCAGAGAGGGCTTCTTACCAGACCATGCTTCCAAAGGCATCTTCTCAATAAGAGCAGAGCAAGGAGATCTATTTATTAGATAACATGTTGTAGCCATAGTCTCAACCCAGAACTTCTACTCCAAACCAACACCGCTCAGCATACTCCTTGCCTTTTCCATCAACGTCTTGTTCAACCTTTCAGAAACTCCATTTTGTTGTGGAGTGTAAGGCACTGTCTTGTGCCTTTTAATTCCATGATCAGTGCAATACCTTTCAAAATCTGTAGAACAAAATTCACCGCCATTGTCTATCCTCAAACATTTAATTTTCCTTCCATTCTGATTCTCTACCAAATATTTAAATTATTTAAACCAACTGAACACTTCCGATTTAAATTTAAGAAAGTATACAAATGCCCTTCTCGAACAGTCATCAATAAAAGAAGCATAATATTTAGACTTTGATAACAAAGGAACATTAACTAGACCAAACACATCAGAATGAACATAATCTAGTATACCAGAAGATTTGTGAGGACTAGAATAAAATGAAACACGGTGTTGTATTCCATAAATACAATGTTAAAACAAAAATCAAACTCAAGGTTACAATCATCAAGCCCTTCTACAAGATTTTTGTTCTTCAAGGTTTTCAAACCTTTCTCACCTATGTGACCAAGTCTATGATGCCATAGAATAGTCTTCTCAGCTAGGAGTTTTACCTCCAAATAATTTGCTAATAGAGAAGTGTCTTCATCTTTCTCTACAAGAGCAGCGTTGTATGACTTTACAGAGGCACTGTTACAAAGAATAGGACATGCATCCAGCTTGTACAGAGTGTCAGTATAAACACCCTTAGCTAGCACCATTGCACCTCTAGCCATTTTACATCCCTTACTTGAAAAAGAAACTTCTACACCAGCATCATTTAACTTAGTGATAGAAAGAAGATTTCGAGTCGGACCTAGTATGTGAAGTATGCCACCAATACCTTTGACTCTCTTGCCAAGAAACTGAATTCTGACTCTTCCTCTGCCAACGATCTCTAGTGTTGAATCACTTTCCAAGTACTCCTCATATTTAGAGAACCATTCTCTATTGGATGTCATGTGAAAGCATGCACCTGAGTCAACCAACTAGACATCATCTGATGCTCGAGTTTTCAAGGTTGCCACAATGAAAGCGTTTGCATCACTTTGAGAAGATTCATTGTCAGAGACATTCTTCTTCTTCTTCTCCTTGCAGTCCTTTCGGATATGTCTAGGTTGCCCACAGTTCCAGCATCTCACCTTGAAATTTTTACCAGGAGACTTTGATCTCCCTGTAGATTTGGATTTTGACTTCTTATCTTTCCTCTTGCCTTTCTCCTTTGGTCTACCTCGAACAGTAAGAGCCTCTTTGGCCATCTCAAAAGAATTCCTTCACATTTCTTTAGACAAGAGCCAAGCAACCACGTCATCCATCTTGAATATAGTGGTTGTGCTTCCAATAGCCATCAGCAGATGATCCCAACTTTCAGGTAATGAACACAATAGGAGCATGCAACAATCTTCCTCCTCAATCTTTACACTTACAGACGCCATCTGAGTAACACTCATGTTAAATGAGTTCAGATTGTCTACAACAAATGCACCTTCTTCCATTTTCAAGGATTACAACTTCTTCCTCAAGAATAACTTATTTACCAAAGACTTTCCCTGATAAATATCTCCAAGCTTCTTCCACAATGAAGCTGCAGACTGCTCCTCATGGACATTCAGGAGTACAGAATCGGCTAGACTTAGTCTTATCAGACCTCTTGCCTTTCTATCAACAAGATCCCAAACTTCTTGCGTCGTGCTTTGTGCCTTAGTTCCAGACACTGCTAACCAGAGGTCTCTATCCACCAGCAAGTCTTCCATTTTGAGTTTGCATAACCCAAAGTTGCTGCCATTAAAATTTTCAATGTCTACTCTGCTTGATGTACTCACCATATCAAACTGAAACAAGTTTTGGCAATGCAATAGTCCCACTAAAACAATATTAGCACAAAAAACTGAGTTTTCTCTCAAGGATAACACAATGGGCCAGGCTCTAATACCACTTGAAGGGAAAATGGAGTGGATCTCATGATCCAACAGTGTAGAATACATTCCCTTAACACTAATACAATAGGGAAGAAGAGCATAAACAGGTTCAATAGCTTCTAAAACTACTTGAGATGAATACAACCAGTGAAATAGATAACAGAAAAATAGCATTCATAGATTGACACAAGATATACGTGGAAAACCTTTTTAGGTAAAAAACCCACCACACAAATTCAAGACAATTGTATTCCAATAATAAACCAATTACATACAATGTTCAGTCTTCTTTGATTATCTCACAACAACTTCTCAAGTTCTTTTCTCACTATTACAATGTTCTCTTCTAACATATAGTTCAAAGTTATTCTAACATTGTTGTACTCGACTTACAAAGTCATACAATGCAATCAATCTCATCAATCAAGCACCGACCATTAGGTTCATGAATCAAAACATCCAATCATGCAATCGATCTACCCATGCCGATCTCCCTACATCGAGCCATCTAGGCATTAATGCCACCACCCAAATCGGGTCCTGTTCGCCAGCCTAAACCAACTTGCAATTACTGTTGTTGCCACAAATGCCTTTGGCCAACCAAAGTGCAGTCAAACTGCCACATGTCCATATTGCATTCACTGTCGCTCTTTGACTCTGAGTGCAACTGGGTCAAAACCTGGTCCAAGCTCATCTGACCCATCCAAGTCACTACCACTCTACCACCGAGCTAAGATGACCCACCTGTGGTAATGTAGTGAGCCCCCTATTGATCTCCCTCAAGCTTCCCCATGCTACCGCTGAGTCCAATCAACCCATTTGCGGTGTGGCAGTATGGCCAACCGAGCTCATCCTTAACTTTCTCACGGTACCGCTGTTGCATCCGAGTTAACCAACGATAATGCGGTGAGCTCAACCGAGCTCACCCTTCAACTCCATCAAGCTCGCTGAAGAAACCCCGTGCTACTACCAAGTCCAACTGACCCGTCCACGATAAGGCGGTGACCATCACCGAGCTTGCCCCTTTGCATGCACTACACTACTGCTGCCCGATTAGTGAAGACCTACGGTATGGTGGTGACCGTCGAGAAAAACCATTAGTGGTTAAACCGCACTACCATGGGAAGGATAGGCCACCCTGTGGTAGGGCGGTAACCGCTAGACGAACCGTAGGTGGTCTCACTGTGGTCACCACGATCAAGGACTTAACCTCCCATGGTATGGTGGTGACTGACATGTCAGGTCGAACAAAGCAAACCGCAACCACCGTGGTTAGGGATGAGACTGCGAGAGGTAAGGAGGTGACCACTACCCTTCCACTGCGGTACTGCTAGGGTAAGATAAGACCGCCACGATAAAGCGGTTGAGGCTGGAGTAAAGCTAGGCGCGGTACGGCGATAAACTGCAGAAACACCAAATTTTCGCTAAGTCATGAAAATAGGGGCTTCAAGCTAGAATTTGAGACACATTTTCTCAACAATGATAAAAGAGGAAGAAGATAAAATATATTACACAGGAAAGAGACTCAAAATTAAACTATAAACTCACATTATAACAAGGCCCTTGCAAGGACTTATAGAAGAGAGCATAAAGCTTATGCTCAAATATATTATGCAACACTACAGATAACTATGATACAGAAATTTATTATAAACACTACATGATATAAAATAAACCTAAACATACACTCGTCATCATTGTATAAAGTTTACCTTCCCACCTTATGTTGGACCAGCCAAAAGTTTGACATATTTATGTACAATAAAGAGGAAGTGATGAAGAAAAGATTACTACCCACCACGGACCATAGGAAAGTAGTCTGCATGGGACATTGCCTCTCGTTGTTCAGGTGGAGGAGGAGCTCTTGACAGAGGTGATGAAGAAAGTAGGGCTGGCACACTTGTAACCCCAACTTTCATGAATACCCACAATCTCTTATTGTCGTCTGACCAGGTTATGCCATTCTCATATTTATATATTGCAATCAGGGGGAAATTAGAAGCCATTATTGTTGGAAAAGCTAATCTTGAATAGCCACCAATCGAGTGCATTTAATGCACAATCAGATTTGATCAGTTGGGATCCTCCACCCACTTTTTCGTTTGACAACCATTACTGGCCAATTAATTTTGGTAGTGAATTTATTTCTGGTGGGTGAGTTTGAATTGAGCACCAATTTTTGGAAAGGCTGGGATAGACAAAAGAATAGAATAGAATGTTTTTCAGTTAGAGATAGTGAATGACAAAAGACAACAACAAAAGATAGAGGAGGAATGTTCATAGAACATAATAGAACAAAGGAATTTCAAGAGAGCCTGCAGTAGCAGAAGTTTATGATAGAGAGCAGTACTCCAAAATATCTCTAGCACATAATTTGCTCCAGTGCGCCAAAACTTGCATAGTTTTTTTATGAAGAATGTACAGAGCATAGCTCTGAGTTTTTGTATGTAAACATTTTGGATTGTAATATTTTGGATAGTTTAATGAAACATAAAATATTCTACCTCCTCTTCTTGCTGTCTATTTTTTATTTGTATGTGTTTTCTTCTTTGCCCACTATAGTTGGGTTTCTTTTCCCAATAGATTGGTACCAGAGCCCTATGTTTTCTGCACATTTCATTTTTAAATCCCTAGCTCAAGTCCTAGGCATGTTGTGACATAAGTTTAGCTTCTAGGAATTTGGGAAAGCCCTAGTTTTCTAGGAAGTGAAGAAAAAACATTTGGTATTTTGTGGGTATTTGTAGTTCCCCCCATTTAGAAAATGGTTGGAGATAGGAGTTGGCAACAGCCACATATTTTTGATGGAAAAAATTATGACATGTGGACAAAGAAAAGGAAAACCATTCTTGTAGCAAATGATTTGTGGGAATTAGTGGCAAATGGGTTCATAGATGTGACTAACCCAAATGCATATGCAGCATTGACCAATCCCCAAAAGAACCAGTTGAAGGAGACAAGAAAGAATGATGCTAAATCCCTCTATTTGATTGAGGTAGCCTTAACAAAGGCTATTTTCCCTCGAATAGCAGCAGCTAGTTATGCAAAAGAGGAATGGGAAATACTTTAAACCACCTGCAAAGGAACTAAGAAAGTTAGGTCTATGAAACTCGAGCTGCAAAGGAGAGAATTTGAGACCATGTAGATGAAGGACAATGAGTCCATTTTATATTTTCATACAAGGGCTTCCAACTTGATTAACCAATTGAGGATAAATGGAGAAACTATGGAAGAAAAAAAGATTGTGGAGAAGATTCTCAGAAGCCTACCTACAAAATTTGACCCACTAGTTATTGCCATAGAAGAGGCAAAGGACCTCTCAACATTGTCAGTTGATGAGTTAATGGGTTCACTTCAAACCCATGAACATCACCTAAATAGGTCTGCAAATTCTTCCTAGGAACAAGCCTTCAAAGCACGAGTAAATGTAAGAGGCAGAGGAAGAGGAATAAATGGCATAAGTAGAGGTCAAAGAGGTAGAGGTAGAAGCAACTCCAGAAGAGGAAGCTCAAACAGCCAAGAGGAAGCCAACACCTCTGAATCAAACTTCCAAAACACAAGGAATAGCAACTCAAATCAGAGGAAAGATAAGAGAAATGCGTAGTGTTACTACTATCACAAGTATGGTCACTATGCAAGTGAATGCAGGAAGAAACAACGTGACCAAGGGAGTCAAAATGAAAATATGGCAAATGAGAACAAGGCTGAAAGTGAAAAACAGTCACAAGTGTTCATTGCCTGCAATCTTGCAGAACAAGGCAGCGCTGAAGTTTGGTACTTGGACAACAACTGTAACAACCACATGAGTGGTAACAAAAATGTTTTTGCCTCCATTGATAACAACATTAAGTCTGAAATTAAAATGGGCAACAATGAGAAGGTTCTAGTCATGGGCAAGGGCATAGTGTGCCTACAAACCAACCATGGTGAAGACAGACAAATCCATGATGTCTTTTATGCCCCAAGAATGAAACATAATCTTTTGAGCATTGGATAGATGGTCCAAAATGGCTATAGAGTGCTAATGGAGAAAGGGGAATGCATAATCTATGACAGAGACGGAAGCAAGAGAGTTATGGCAGTGGTTCAAATGACAAAGAACCAAATGTTCTGCTTCAAAATGCAAATCTCAGCACAGTCAAAAGGCTTGCAGCAGCCAACCTTTAAATCGGTCATCCAAGACCCATCCAAGCTTTGGAATTTGAGGTATGGGAATTTAAGTTATTCTAGTTTAAGTCTTTTATCTAAAAAAGGCATGGTTAGGGGCCTACCAACAATTGTAGAGCCTTATAGAAAATGTGAAGGATGCATCCTAGGTAAACAACATAGACAACCCTTTCAATCAGGGCATTCTAGGAGAGCTAGAACACCATTAGAGCTGGTGCATTCAGATTTGTGTGGTCCCATGAAGACCCCAACCCTAGGAGGCAATGTCTATTTCATGACACTCATAGATGACTATAGTAGAAAAATATGGGTGCATCTTTTGAAGAAAAAATTAGATGCATTTGATAAGTTCAAGGAGTTTAAGGGCTTAGCTGAAAATCAAAGTGACCATTATATAAAAGTCCTCAGAATGGACAGAGGGGGAGAGTATATCTCTCAAGAGTTTATGAATTTTTGCAAGTCTTAGGGTATTCAGAGACAACTTGTAGCTAGGTATACTCCACAATAAAATGGAGTGGCTGAAAGAAAAAATAGAACAATCACGGAGATGGCAACAAGCATGTTGAAGGCAAAAGGTTTGTCAAATGAATATTGGGGTGATGTTGTAGTAACAACAATTTACATCTTGAATAGGTGCCCCACAAAGGTTGTTTGTGATAGGATTCCACAAGAAGCATGGAGAAAATGAAAATGGAGTGTTGAGAATTTGAGAATATTTGGATGTGTAGCATATGCACTTGTGCCAAAGTAGAAAAGACAAAAATTTGATGACAAAGGTGAAAAATGCATTGTCATAAGCTATAGTGAAGAATCAAAGCCTATACATTGTACAATCCCATCACCAAGAAAGTGGTGATTAGCAGGGACATTGAGCTCATTGAAAATGAGTCATGGGATGGAACAATTGATAGCAACATAGGTATTTCTATTTCAATACCTTTTGAGGATGAAGAAGCTGTAGAAGGAAGATGCTCTAGAACCTTATAGCAAGGTAACAGTTCAGAAAATAGCAACAGCAACTCCAAAAACTTTCAGTAGAATAGTTGCTCTGGAACCTCTCAGCAAGGTATATGCTCTAGAACTATACAACAATAGTCTTCTTCTTCAAACCAGCAATCAAGCAACTCTAGAAATTCAGACCCTATGCTTGCATCATTGATGCCATGGAAGACAAGAAGCATGAGGGAGATTTATGATAATACAAGGTATGAAGATTTTGATGAGAATTTGGACTTTGCTTTATTTTGAAGAAGTTGTGAAAGAATAAAAATAGTGTAACATCATGGTGAGAAACAAAACATGGGAGCTCACTGATCTACCCAAAGGGAAATCAACCATTGGAGTTAAGTGGGTCTATAAGACCAAATGCACTGCTGATGGTAAAGTTGAAGGCATAAAGAAAGACTAGTTGTTAAGGGATATAAACAACAGCCTTGAAGAGACTACAATGAGATTTTTGCACCAGTTGCAAGGCAAGAAATAATGCAAGAAGACCTAGCAATTGTAGCCCAACACAAATGGAGAGTATTACAAATGGATTTAAAATCATCCTTCTTGAACAGAGCGCTGAAATAAGAGGTGTATGTGGAGCAACCACCTGGCTATGAAGTTCCAGGGAAAGAAGACAAAGTCTATAGGCTCCAGAAAGCTCTCTACAGGATGAAACAAGCACCACGAGCATCGTATAGTAGAAATTGATACATACGTTATGAGCAATGGCTTCAACAAAAGTGGATGTGAGCCCACACTCTACATCAAGGCAACCAATGGTGAGATACTTATTGTTGTTTTGTATGTAGATGATTTAATTCTCATTGGAAATAGTAATATTTTCATTGTTGATTTCAAAGAGGTAATGAAAAATGAGTTTGAAATGACAGACCTAGGTTTTCTAAAATATTTCTTAGGCATAGAGGTCCAACAAACAGATGATGGCATCTTTATCTCACAAACAAGTTATGCTAATCAAATCTTGAAGAGATTTAGAATGTTGGACAACAAACTAACCCCAACTCCAACAACTACAGGTCTGAAATTAACCAAAGAGGACAACACCATTGATGTTAACCCAACCCTCTACAAGAGCATGGTTAGAAGCCTCATGTAATTGATAGCAACAAGACCCGATTTGATGTACGTGGTAAGCCTAATTTATAGGTTCATGGAGCAGCCTAAGAATGCCCACTAGCAAGCAGGAAAAAGAATACTAAGGTATGTCAATGGCATGAAAGGATATGGAATTATGTATACTGCCACTAATGAGTTTCAACTTGTTGGATACACAGATAGTGATTGGGCAGAAAATGTAGATGACATAAAAAGCACTTCAAGATACTTGTTCCACATGGGTTCAGGAGCAATATCATGGGCATCAAAGAAGCAGTCTATAGTTTCTCTCTCCACAACTAAAGTGGAATACATTGTAGAAAATGCAGTAGTGTGCCAAGCTATCTAGCTTAGGAGAATCCTTGCAGATTTGAATGAGCATCAAGAAGATGGTACAACCATATTTTGTGACAATGTATCTTATATTGCCTTGACCAAGAATCTCATCTTTCATGGACAAAGCAAGCACATAGAAATCCTCTATCATTTCATAAGGGAGTTGGTGGAGCATGGAGAGATTAAACTTCAGTACTGTAGATCAGAGCAATAGCTTGTTGATATTTTCACAAAGGAATTGTCAAAAGTCTCCTTTGAATGCCTAAGAGATAGGCTTGGTAAGCAGGAATGCTCCAAAATTTGTGTTCAGGGAAACACAAAGGAACAAAAATGCTCTGGAACTTGTGTTCTGGAAAACACAGAAAAGCACAGATACTTCAGAACTTTAGTTCAGGGAAACTCAGAAGAGTGCAACTACTCTGGAACTTTGGAGAAGCGCATATGCTCCAGAACTTTTGAATGGTGTTGTAAAAAAAAAAGACTCAAGATTAAGGGGGGGTGTTGGAAAATCTAATCTTGAGCAGCCACCACTCGAGTGCATTTAATGCACAACCAGATTTGATCTGTTGGGATCCTCCACCCACTTTGTCGTCTGACAACCATTTTTGGGCAATTAATTTTGGTAGTGAATTTATTTCTGGTGGGTGAGTTTGAATTGAGCGCCAATTTTGGGAAAGGTTGGGAAAGACAAAATAATAGAATAGATTGTTTTTTAGTTAGAGATAGTGAATGAAAGAAGACAACAACAGAAGACAAAGGAGGAATGTTCAGCAGAACATAACAGAACAAAGGAAGTTTAGGAGAGCCTACAGCAGTAGAAGTTTATCACAGAGAGTAGTGCTTCAAAATATCTCCAGGACACAGTTTGCTCCAGTGCGCCAGAACATGCACAGTTTTTGTATGAAGAATGTACAAAGCATAGCTCTGAGTTTTTGTATGTAAACATTTTGGATTGTAATATTTTGGATAGTTTAATGAAACGAAAAATATTATGCCTCCTCTTCTTGCTGTCTATTTTTTATTTGTATGTGTTTTCTTCTTTTCCCATTGTAGTTGGGTTTCTTTTCCCAACAGTTATGAGGTCCATTTTCATTTCCTAGCGAGTCATAATCAACAATGATGATTGATATATGCTATACCCTTTCCTAAACTTTTGTGAAATGGAGTCTTGAGTGAATCATACTTCTTGGGGATTCACGTTCACCTCCTTAGAACTCATCTTGCCAGATTATCAAACCCTAATCGCTCTCCTTGCAAATTTATAGACCCTCCTTGCAAATTTATAGGCTCTCCACAAGGCTGGTTTTTGAAGAGTAAATGTGTCGATTTTTCTTCTTTAACCATGTTGCTGCTTTATCTATTTGCATCAATAAAATATTACCATCGTATCCTGCTTTGTGTCAGTTTTGACAAAAAGGAAAGATTCATGGCGTACCTATATATCTCTGTGGATGGTAAGTAATATTTGTACCATTCATCCCACAAAAAAATAAATATGATATAATTGGGACAAGTAGTTTTTTAAAAATTAGATTAAACAGGAGAAACGAGTAGAATAAGATCATATAATGATGAAAATATATTTTTTTCATTTGGTATCATATTTGATTCATGGTATTATTTTGATATAATAATAATTGGTGCATTTTTATACTTTTGAGTTCACATATTGAGTCTTGTTTGTTTCTAACTCTGTTTATTAGTTACTCATGTGTTTGTGTGCATATAATCCTAATTAAATTGAATAATTTATCCGATTTTAATCATTAATAATTCAATCCACAATCCAATCTTATTCCTAGCATTGATCCAACCTGATTGTCTAACCCAAGTCATGTTTACATCCGTGAGGTCACCCTTGCAACCAAGATCTACATCCACTTAATTATGAAATTTAAATCAAACATTTGAGTCAATTACCCTCCTTTTTATCCTTTTAAAAAAAAATCATTATTTGGTTTGTCTTTTCATCCCTTTGTTCCTCATCCATTTATCATGCATCCTTTTGTTCTTCTTTTCTTTGATCCTTAGCTCATGTACTATAATCCTCATGACTAACACTTATATTATGATCTTGCATTATTTGTATTGTGTACATATGTTGATCTGTCTAGCTTCTTAGAACAATCTATTGTGATCCATTATTTTCATATCTAGCCATCTTGAACATTAACATATTATGGTCCAATATTGTCATATCATGTTATTTAAACAGTAGGTCTTTGATCTTATATTTCTATGCCATGTCCATCGTAATCTTACATTGTTATATCATTTACTATTTAATCATACATTACTGCATCTTGTTATGTCTTAGAGTATTTATATGATGATCCTATAATGTTATAAGATTATGTTTACTATCTTACATGACTTTATTTCTCTATCAAGTGCTTCATGGGGAATAAATATCATGATCCTTATAGCTATATCTTATTTTAAGCATGTCTATGTTAAGTTGATCAGCATGATGTTATTTCTCACTTTGTCTATACTGAAATATCATTAATAAATTATTTATATAATAGACATCAAACTATTCCTTATTATCTATATTGAACTGATATTATCACATCTTCAAATTAATCTTGAATTTATATCATAAAAAAAAATCATTCCTTTTAATCTTATCTTGTTTATATTCTACCAACAATAAAAAGACACCCTCAATTTCCAAACTTGATCTTAAAGTTTTGGACGTGTAAAGTAAATGTTCTCAAACAAAATCAAAATGATAAACCAAAAGCAAAAATTGACTAATCTGATTTGCTTCAGTACCTATTAAAAAAATCCCATAGTTCAAATTTGTTTTTAAATTTTTTATTAACTCTTATAAATTCACAGATTAAGACAGCACAGTGAAAGAGCCATAAACAAAACCAGCTGTTACTTTGCAAGATGGCGCGGGAGAGAACTTCATGGTTTGCGTAAATATTACTACATGAATAGCAAAACGTAAATATAAAGCAAAAGTAATGAAGGTGTGGGTGGCATCCAACTGTTCAAAGGTTTAGGACGTATAAAGCAAATGTTCCACAATCAAAATCAGGCATGAAATTACTGCACGGATTAAAGATTTCTTACATCACTCACAATTAATGGATAGACAATTGTATAGTCGGTGGACACAGCAAAATCATAAAGCATAACATAAGACAATAATTATATTTTATTTTCTAATAATTATATTAGCAATTGTTTCATAAAACAATAATTATTTATTATCAATGTCACAGCCTTGTTAATAGTAGGACCATATATCTTTCTCATCTAGATATTTTAGTTAATTTCTCAATTTAGGAAGTTGTTCTTCTATGATGATTAAGAATAATGTTTAAATATAATATTAGTCATTAGAATTTACAGAACATAATGTAATTGGTATATTTATAAAAAATAATGGTCTATAATCATATATTTTTATGTTAATTAAATCAAATTTTATATCAATGCATTTAATATGTTTTCACTTGTAATGTATAACAGAGATATATATCGAGAGATATAAAGAGAGATTTAAAAAGATAGGGATACATAGAGAGATAAAAAGAGATACAAAGAGAGAAATTTTATGTGAAGGTAAATGGCATTATAACAATTATTAGTTGTTTTAAAAATCAATGTATGTTGGTATGTGACAACTGATCATGTTATAATGTACACTCTTCATGCATCTCCTACTTTTTTCGCGTCGTCACCGAAAAAAGAAAAATCATCAAAAATAGAAAAAATTGACTTTGTAGAGTCCTAATTTTGAAAGCTTCTAAAAGGCTTGTTATAAGCAATTGAGATGAGAGTTGTATGTATGTGATTATTCGTGAGATTGTAATAGTTTTTGCACTAGATAATAAAATCATTAGATGACTGCGGTTTGGTGGATGTAGCACAAATTGGGTGAACCACATTAAATTCTCTGTGTTGTCTTGTTTTTTGCTATAATTTTCTAAGTTTTGTATATATCTATTTTATTGATCAAATTTGCATTTAATTGTTAGATATATTCCTTCTAACCCTAAGAAGTGGTATCAGAGTGGGTTGTGTTCAATTATCATTTGTAGGAAGGTCTCACGGTTAAGTGGGAGCAATGACATATGAGGGTAAATTGAAGGTTGAGAAGTTCAATGGGCAGAACTATCAGTTATTGAAGATGCAGATGGAGGACTACCTCTATCAGAAGGATTTATGATGGCCATTGGAAGGGAAAACCAAGAAACCCTCAATAATGTTTGATGAGGATTGGGAGATTTTGGATAGAAAGACTCTTGGTAGTATTCGTTTATGCCTAGCACAATTAGTGGTGTTCAATATTACAAAAACAAAGACAATTCAAGAGTTGATGGAAACCCTAGCAAAGTTATATGAAAAGCCTTCTGCTTCGAATAAGGTATTTCTTATGAAGCGTTTATTTAATATGAAAATGGTAGAAGGTGGGTTAGTTGTTGATCATTTAAATGAGTTTAATACAGTTACTATTCAATTAACATCTATAATGTAAACTTTGATGAAGAAGTTAGGGCTCTTTTGATTTTGTGTTATTTGCTTAAAAGCTAGACTAGCTTGGTAATGGTTGTTAGCAATTATGTTTCTGGTTCGAATACATTGAAATTTGATGATGTTGTTGGTGTTATTTTGAGCGAGGAAATTAATAGAAAAAGCTTAGGTGGAACATCCACATCATGCAGTGTTTTGAATGTAGAAAGCAGAGGTGGAACAAAGGAGAGAGGAAACAATTCTAGAAGTCATGGGAAGTCACGAGGGAACTCAAAGGAAAAAAGGTCCCAATCTAGAGACAAGAGGGATTGTTGGTACTGTGGTAAGCCAGGTCATTTAAATGAAGATTGTTGGTCTAAAAAATAAAGGAGATGAAAAGGGAGGAAAATGTGGTAAGTAATAAATCTGATGAGGATGCTTTGATTCTTTCCCTTGACAATGTTGATGATTCTTGGGTGTTAGATTTAGGGGCTTCATTTCATGCTATGCCCCATAGAAAATATTTTCTTGATTATGTGCAAGGGGATTTTGGGCTGGTTTATTTAGGAGATAAAGAACCCTATCAGATTGTTGGAAAGGGAAGAATCAAGATTAAGTTGCAGAATATGAATCATTGGCTACTACATGAGGTAAGGCATGTTCCAAAGTTAAGAATAAATTTAATTTCAGCAAGACAACTAGATGATGAAGGTTGTGTTGTTACATTTAGTGATAAAAATTGGAAGGTTACAAAAGGTGCTTTGGTGGTAGCAAAAGGTGTGAAAGTAGGCACCTTATATCTTTGTATAGGTCATACTATTCCTTCTACTTTAGCTATTGTAGATAAAAATCAATTTCAGGAACAGTTGTTGTAGTTCAGCAGGAAGAAAATCAAATAGTTGTTGTGGATTCTGAATTAGCGTTGTGGCATAATAGACTTGGGCATATGAGTGCAAAAGGTATGAAAGTACTTCATTCAAATAATGTTTTACCAAGTCTAAAATGTGTTAATATGGATTTCTATCAAAGTTGTGTGTATGGAAAACAAAAGAGATTTAGTTTTCTCAAGGATGGGAAGCAAAATAAAGATGAGAAATTGGAGTTTGTTGTAGATGTGACATAAGGGAGGGTGCTAGGTATAAAATTTTCTTTTATTTGCATGTCATGGCTCTTAAGTCATAGTGGGGAGTAGAATTTCCAAGTGGCTAAGGCAACACATAAGTCCTTTATTTTGTTTGGTAGCCAGCATAAGGTGCGCGCTACATATGATGAGGGCTTTGTCTTATCTACCACTCTCTTTGTTTTTGGTGCAACATAGGCATATTATTGTTTTTGTTTACAACGTATGTGACATGGGAAATTCAAGTGTAAAGGATTTTATATTTTTTCTTGTGTGATGACTTGGCATGGAGAGAAGCACCTCTTAGAAATTTGGTTTTGTTTGTGAGATCACAAGTTTTGGTGTTATATAAGCATTTATATTTTATTTGCTTAGTTTTCATCTATGTGGCATCACATATATGGGTCCTCCAACTTAACATTAAAATGGCATTGGATTTTTAAGGTGTGGAGTAGCTCACTATGTTCATGCATATATATTTATGGCTACCAAAAATTAAAATAATTTGTAGCCTTATTCTTACACATGGACCAATAATAATGAAGGGTAAATCCACTATTTCTTTTATGTGTTTTTTCCACGTGTTCATGAGCATTCAAGTTTATTTTTTTAACCATACAAATTTGATTGTGATATAAAATAGGGAAAATGTAGTTATTACTAACATAATGTTCATCTTGGTTGTTCTACAAGAGGGTCTTTTGCTAGAATAAAAACTTCTATATGCAAGATTTAATTTTTTTATCGAGGGTAGTTGAGATGTTTATTATGCAAACATGGTTTATGTATTTTTTGGGTAAAATATTTTAAAAAATTGGTATTCCTAATTATTATGTAATGCTTTTTATTCTATTTGAAGGGTAGGGGGATCTGTCATCTTTGAGATTCCAGGTCACAGGAGAGTCCCAAGGAATGGACTACCTTAAACTACCTTTGGTTGGGTTGACTTGATAGGTCTGAAAGGATGAAAGACTAAAGCTGAAAAGTAAGTGCAATCAGTACACCACTTTCCTTCTTCTAAAACCAGGTGTTTATAGAGTCAGAAGAGCTAGTTACAAAGGTTTTGGTCTATTTCCCAAACAGTTCATGATCTGAGGATGACACCGCGGATCTCAGAATTTAGCGTGACACATTGGTGTCTTGTATGGACAAAGGTCCAAAAATCAAATGGAAAAAACTACGAGCCTACTAACTATCTGACTGGTCATGTTTTGTAGTTTCACAAGAAGTATGGAAAGTGCAGAAAATAAAATACTTGAAAGGAAACTATTTGAAATGAACTATTCTAGAAATGATGAAGAGAGGATAGAAAAGGGTACCACTCTTTCCACAACTTGATTCTTCAATTAGCTCCACTTGGACATGCCTACACACATAGAAACAAGAAAAAAATAGGGTTGTGTTTGAGGTTTGCCTCAGTTAAACCCCCATTTTGGTGTTCCCACCGCCACCAACAACCAAGATGCTGCAATATATAGAAATTGATAAAGAAAGTAGAAAGAAATTAGTACAACTAGATAGAAAGCAAAGACAACTGAAATGCTACCCAATAAGCACGATCACGCAGCAAAATAGAAAGATATAAAGTTATCTTCCCCACTACAAACTCTCAAGGCCAATAGCAGAAGGAATAGAGTTACACGACCACGTAGGGAAGGTGAAGCTTGGCAATACTATAATGAAATTTGTGTTGCAATGCGAGTACATTGTTGGAGCCAAAATGAGGAGCTTAAAGCAAGAAGAAAATTGTGTAGAAGCAAGAATGTGAGAATGAGAGAATGAAGTGTTAGAATATGAGAAGAGCATGCCAAAATGAATGGATTGGAATGAATTGAGTTTGAATTTATAAAATGGAGGCAATAGGTTTAATTTCATCGTATAAGAGAGGTAGGGAATGTTACTCTTCACAACAAATGGAAAAAGTAACATTTATGTAGATCCTAGGGGCAAGAATCTTGTCAGGACATCAACGTGATGTGTGGATATTGATACAATGCATAGACATCCTAGATAAAAATTCCTCCACCGATGCAAAAAGATGCAACCAGGTGGAAGGGACAAGGTGGCGGTAGTGAATTTTCAATCATCGAATTTATAATTTCTAAGGTATGAGAAATTAAACGAGGAATTTTCCTATGGTGCAAGTTCACACTATTATATTTTTCCCCCACTTTAGCGAGCATACGTGTCAGTGCGAATGCAAGGTAAATTAGAAAGAGATTGAACAAAATATACCTTAATCGTCGAAGATGCAGATCTTTGATCTGGCACACTTGGATGTAAAGGAGGCAACTCCATAGGTTCTTGGTCTTGTAGGGAATTCTTGATGTGAAAGAGAGAGAAATGGCTCCACAGTTTCTTGATCCTGCGGAGTTTGACATTAGCTTTATAACTTCTCAGTCCTATAGGACTTAACATGAAAGGCTTCTACAGGTTCTTGGTCCTACAAAATTTGATATGAAATATCCTTAAAGGTTTTCGGTCTTATAAGGAAAGCTTGATGAGGTGCTTGGTCTTGCTAGGAAAGCTTGATGTAGAGGAGCTTTACAGGTTCTTAGTCCTAAAAAGAAACATGTTAAGCTGCAAAAAAAACATCTTAGACAAAAAAGTTGAGGCATAAACACACATTTCAACCACCAAAATGATTCACTTTAGGGAAGGAGGATTCCCCAATAGGCTCTTAGGGTTTTTCACCTAGGAGCTTGGTTGGGAAATGACTCTCTTTCACACTAAAGGTATTCTTGGTGAGTTCATTCAAGGATTAGGGGCACTTGGAATGGGTGTGATGTGTGTGCCTAAGTGCTACAATGTAATGAAATAAACTAACTATGAAATGCAAACTAAAGTAAATGTAAACTATATGCAATGTCCTAAGAATTACCTAAAATGTATGCAAATTGTAAAAAAATTGGAAGAGACAAAAATGGTGCACCTATAAACTGAAGGATGAAGAAGAGGAACTTTGGAATCTTCTAGAATCTACTGAAAATGCTCACTGGGACATTTACGCCAGAATGGGCGACCTAGTCCTCTTCTTGGGAAACTTTGTAGGAACAGGTTTCTAGTAAAATGGTATCCAAAAACACAAAAACCACTTTTCAAGGCTGGTACAAGGACTAATTCACCAATGATGCTGACTTAGTCCACCTAAAGCTTTCAGAAGTTTTGAGTTTGGAATCTGTAGGTGCCCACTTCTACTTTTGTTTTTGATAGAGACCCATGTCCGAATCTTCAGAAAATGACCTACAAGTTGCCTTTTAGCTCCTTCTAGGGTTTTTTTACTTGGAATGTTGTGGATGGAATGATGACACCCTTTTAACACTTTTCTCCTTGACTAATTTTCATACAAACTTGCAAAGCACACATGCAAAGAGAAGAAAAAGGTTAGGGTTAGAGAATAGGGGTTTTCCTTAGTCGAACCCCATGTTGATAATCAAGCCCAAATGAAAAATAATGAAAAGGGAAAGAGATTGAATAGAATGCAAATGTAAACACTCACCAAGCCCTTGTTGAAGAATTTTGAAGATATGCAAGAACTAGCTCCAATGGATGTTGCTTGAAGTGCTTAGTGCTTGAATGCTTTCTTGAGAAGATAGGTTGCTTGTGAAATGCAAGAGATGATGAAGAAGAAGTAAAATGAGGATAAAAGCCCTTATTTATACAAGTGATGCCCTAATTCCCCAAAAATAACACATGATAGGCCGACCTTAGGGTTTTGGAGGCAAAGTCCCATTAGAATTTTATTTTAATTTTGAATTTTATGCCAAAAGGGACTAAGTCGCCTAAGGTGGCAACTTAGTCCACTTGGAAAAATTCGAGTGGTAGTCGAGAATTAAGAGGTGTTAAATGATGTTTAACGAGCTTGTCTCTTGAAACACACTAAAGTAGGACATATAAGTGCATTAAGGGGCCAATTTTTCATATGAAAGGGTGAATTTTTTTTTGACAAGCCTAGGAAAGTGTGAAATGTTTTTACAACACTTTGTCACAAGGCTTGGAAAGAGGTAAAAATGGGTTGTTTAGGTGAATTGTGTTGAAGGGGTCTAAAAAAAGTGGGAAGATGTGTTACAACACTTCACAACACCTTTGTAAAACATCATTAGGGTGTTATTGATTTGCAAGAGTTCAAAGCCTAATGTGAATGTGTTGGTGACATTACAACATTAGATCAAAGAAAAACCAAGCCAAAATCCAAGGGAAAAGGCCCAAATGAGTGAAAAGTGTCAAGGCTACACTTTTTGGTGACACATTTAGCCCCCACTTTAGCGATAGGATGAACTTGCTTCAAACTCACACTAAAATAGCCAAGTCATGCATATTTAGAGGGATGCGAATATATTCATGCTAGTAAGATGAGATGACTATAATAAGAGGGATGATCAAGCCCCCAAGATAAAGATCCCATTGAAAACCAAACATAAGAACAAAATATCACACAAGAAGGTGATGTGAAAGAGTGAAGAGAGATGGAAAGTTAGATCAAGCTTCGACCTTTTATCTAGCTAGTTGTGGATCAGATCTAGGCTATTTGTTCGAAAGGATGTGTAATCACTTTGGGGATATGAGACTTTTGGTTGTCCATTAGGTGAGAAGGCCCAAAAGGTGAGAAACATATGCTCGATTGGTATGTACTCACACACACACACAAAGGTGGCTTATGGAGAAAGTCATGCCACTAGTTAGGCTTCCCGCTCAACCATATCAAAGTTATACCTCCTGATAAAATTGATAAGGTGCCACCAAATACAAGGGTTCATGCTTCATGAAGAGAGAAAAGTTGTGTATGCTTGGAGCTCATAAATAAGTGCAAGATGGCACCACAGACATCCAAGTTGTGTTATGCAAGGTGGCCAAAAATATAAAAATGCATAATGCAACATGTAAAATGTAAAAGGTAAAATGCAAAAGGGATGTTCAAAGGAGTCTTATTTAGTTCATGTGAGGTCTTTAATTTAGGGAACATTGTGTCTAATGTCTCCAAGAGAGGACCAATCAAATAATATAGAAAATTCACAACTTATGGTCCATGCAGTGTGTCATATCAAGCCACTAAGAGGAATGTAATATTCTTAGATAGATCACACTTATGAAGGAAATTACACCCAATGTCATCCAAAAAACAAGAAATACATCATATGAAGTAATAAGGTTGCACTAGGAACCAAGGTTAAAGAAAAGAAAATACAAAATAAATAATGTCAATGTATGCCCACACTTTACAGTAATTGTTACACATCATTTTCTAAGAAATTACTTTAAAGTAGAGAAATGAAAAATGCAAAAAGAAAGAAAAAGAAAAGAGAGCCAACTTAGAAATCCATATGCCAAGTGATATGTTTCCAAGGGAGGTTGTGTCATCTAAAAGTAGAAGAGAAAAGAAAGAGAAAGGGGGTTGCCTCCAAAATGAGAAACCACAAACACATAAGGGATCTATGGATTTGGGGTTAGTATGTTCATTTATAGAATGCTTTTTAGAGAGTGCGGAACTATGATCATTCCCCCAAATACATAGAATTGGAAGAAGGACACATAGAGAGTGAAAACAAATAAAAAATGTGTCACCAAAAAGTGTAGCCTTGACACTTTTTCACTCATTTGGGCTGTTTCCCTTGGATTTTGGTCTTATTTTGCTTTGATATGATGTTGTAATGTGGTCAACACATTCACATTAGGCCTTGAATGCTTGCAAGTCAACAATAAACTAACGGTGTTTTACAAAGGTGTTGTGAAGTGTTGTAACACATCTTCCCACTTTTCTAAGACCCTTTCAACACAATTCACCTAAACAACCCCTTTTTACCCCTTTCCAAGCCTTGTCCCAAAGTATTGTAAGGTGTTATAATGCATTTTCGCACTTTCCTATGCTTGTCATCAACAAATTCACCCTTCCTTATGTTAAATTTGTCCCCTAATGTACTCTTAGGCCCAACTTAAGTGTGTTTCGAGAGGCAAGTTTGATAATCATAATTCAACACCTTTTTATTCCCGACCACCACTTGAATTTATTCAAGTGGACTAGGTCACCACCTTGGGCAACCTAGTCCCTTTTGACATAAAATTCAAAATGAAAACAAAAAAATAATGGGAATTTGCCTCCAAAACCCTAAGGTCATCCTATTATGTGTTGTTTTTGGGAAATTAGGGCATATCTTGTATAAATAAGGGTTTTCATCCTCATTTCACCCCCCCTAACATCATTTTTCATCTTCACAAGTACTCTTGCACTCAAATATTCTGAAGCAATCATTCAAGCACAAGGCACTTCAAGAAACCTCCATTGGAGCTGGTTCTTGCATGTTGCAGACATATTCAACTAAAGGTTTGGTGAGTGTTTAGATTGGTTTATCATTCAATCATCTTTCCTTTCCATTTCTATTTCATTTGGGTTTGATTATGGTGCAGTCATGGTAAGGAGGGTCCTCAAAGAGAACAGTCTGAACCATGCAGCAAGAGTAACAAAACAAAAGAAAATTTATGGAGGAAAATGAAGGTGCAAACATTCTCATTATCTGAAATATTCATTACATATAGTTGGCCACATCTAGGCTTACATATTTGGCACACATGTTTGATTACAACATACTGAAAATACAGTGCTTGAATACATGCGAGCGAAATCCTATAGATTGGACCTAATATACAACATGTCCTTCATAATAATATATCTATCTCCTCTAGTAATGATTCAATACTAGATTTATATCATATATGTGAGTCTAGAGACATCTGTGTCAACCAAAGATCATTACAATCTCCAATGAGGAAAAATGTAACATGTGCAAGAATAGGTTTGCCTCAAATCTGAAATTCATCCACGGTAGATGCGTATGATGAAGTGTGGACCTAAGTGTAAGGTCGAGGACACTCCATGGAACAAATATTAACACATTATGAGGATCTGCAAGTCACGTGAAACATCCACGATCGATCCAACTAGTCTTTAGGTTTTGAAGTTATTCTAGGACTAGCCTCAAAAACTGTCATGTACGCCAGAAGTGACAACTTTCCGGAAAAAGATCCAAATGAGCTGAAAACTTTGAAAATGAAGATTGAACATGTCCACAATGAAATCCTAGGTACACACAAAATAGCAAGAAAACATGAAGAAACATTGGATCTATCAACTCAAACAAGTACAGAATAAGAACAAAACTGAAAGGAAATATTTTTGGTTGATGCAAGATTGCTAAGAACCAAGGATGCTCCTGCATCATACATCCGGGGTTAATGAAAAGTGAGCCTCTCACTTTAATGGGGCCAAAGGAAAACCAATACGGTTTACCTCAGCCTGAGAAATCCAAGAAGAATCCTCCATTGGTGTACCTTTCCACTTCATAAGGTATTCTTTGTACCATCTTCCACGAGTCTTTCTCCCATCTCTAACATCCAAAACTTCGTCTATCTCATCTGATTGTTGTTTAGGAAGTTGTTCTTCCAACTTCATCTTACTATCCCTACTGAATTCTACTTCATGGTACTAATGTAGGTCTGCACTGTTGAATATAGGTGATAGGGCATGTGCAGGATCATGATGGGCCAAAAAGTGGCAATATGAAAAAAGTAACATTTTTCACTCGCCAAAAAATGCGAAAATCCCAAGTTGAATTTTTTTTGGGTTGGATTGCAGTACATTGCTCCGTAGCAATCCCCAAGCCTAAGTTTTACAAATCGGATATCCGATTTGGGGTTAGGCAATATTTGAAAAACATTTAAAAATGTATTGTGGTGGTAAGATTTTGGTGCCACAAATCAGATATTCGATTTGTGGCACACATAGATCCAAGAGTAATTAGGAGGTGGAGGGTGGACAAGAGATAGAGAGAGAGAGAGGGGGAAGGGAGAGGGGAAGAGGGGAAGAAGGGAAGAGAGAGAATTAGGAGGGGGAAGGGAGAGGGGAAGACGGGAAGAATGGGAGAGAGAGGGAAATCATCCCGAATTTGACATGCCTAATCAGACAACACCTGAAACCTCTTCCACATCATCCAAGAGGCCTAGGGATCATGACAAAAAATCCATCATGCCTCCTCACATCAAACAAGTGTATAAACCCAAGGATAAAGTGGATGAGCCACCTATGGTTCCTCCCATTCCTCTCCCTAGGAACAACAAGAAACCTATGGTGGACCAACCCACTCCTTCTCAGATGCACCTTGACAAAAAACAAAAAGGAATAAAGAAGGTACAGAGTGTAGGCATCACTGTCGTGCTATTTCTCGCCAATCACATGATGAAGAAAATATTGAAAATCATAATCCACCTATGCCAAAAGTAGTGCCTGACGACCCTCCTCCTCCACCCCTGCAACTTGATCCTATATCCCTACCACAACCAATATTGCATTCCTCCACTGGTATTTTTCTTTGACCTCCTATTGTTATCAATCTAGATGATGACAATGAGGAGAATGCTATAATAGAT
Source organism: Sequoiadendron giganteum (assembly GCA_007115665.2). Taxonomy (NCBI): domain Eukaryota; kingdom Viridiplantae; phylum Streptophyta; class Pinopsida; order Cupressales; family Cupressaceae; genus Sequoiadendron; species Sequoiadendron giganteum. The sequence goes on along the minus strand of CM021102.1, from coordinate 782,048,319 downwards.
GAAGAGGTACACAACAATTTGAGTTCACTATTCTCCTCTTCCATGGGCATACATGATAATTCTCCTTGGAGAAGCATTGATCTAGATGCTAGTTCAACAATTGTTGTTGTACCTCTCACTAGTCGCTCACACGAATTTTATTATGAGCAAGATTCAGAGGCAAATGGCTTGCTTGATGATTGACGAGCATTTTCCTTACTAGCCTTTTCTTTTTCTTTTGCATGTTTGCTTCGGTGTAATGTATTCCCCTGTACTATTATGTTTGGTGTCCTCTCTCTTTGTGACCTTCTTATATTTGTCTCTTGCTTCTTCTTTATGTTGTGCACTCATTTCTCTTTTCATTTTTCTTGTTGCCTTCTATTTGGGGATGATGCAAGGCATTGAGACCGTAATGTCTCCTTCATGTTGACCCGAATGGACTCTTTTCCTTTTCCCTTTTCATTTTTCTTGTTGCCTTCCATTTGGGGATGATGCAAGGAATTGGGACCGCAATGTCTCCTTCATGTTTACCCAAATGGACTCTTTTCCTTTTCCCTTTTCATTTTTCTTGTTGCCTTCCATTTGGGGATGCTGCAAGGCATTGAGACTGCAATGTCTCCTTCATGTTGACCCAAATGGACTCTTTTCACTTTTTTGTTTTTCTTGTTGCCTTCCATTTGGGGATGATGCAATGCATTGAGGCCACAATGTCTCCTTCATGTTGACCCACATGGACTCTTTTCCTTTTTCCTTTTCATTTTTCTTTTTGCCTTCCATTTGAGGATGATGCAAGGCATTGAGACCACAATATCTCTTTCATGTTGACTCAAAAAGGATCTTTTTCTTTGTCTTTTCCTTTTGATTTTAATGTCCTTTTTGGGACAATGTAAAGTGTCGAGACATCATATGTTTTTTCCATGTTGACTAAAAATGACTCTTTCTTTTCATTTATTTTCACTCTCTTTGTGTCCTTGTAGTTTTGTGTATTTGGGGAGATGATGTCAATTTCGAGTTCTCTACACAAATATTGCACCAATGAGCATAGTAACCCCAAATCCATAGATCCCTTATGTGTTTGTGGTTTTTCATTTTGGGGGCGACCCCCTTTCATTTATTTTTCCTTTTATTTTACATGACGCAACCTCCCTTGGAAACATATTGCTTGACATAGGACTTTCCAAGTTGGATCTCATGTCCTTTTCTTTCTTTTTTTCATTTTTCCTTTCTCTACTTTAAAGCAATTGCTCACAAAATGGTGTGTAGCAATTCCTTTAAAGTGGGGGCATACATTGGCTTTATTTCTTTTGCATTTTCATTTGATTTTCTTTTATATTGGTTCCTAGTGTAGTCTTATCACTTCATATGATGTTTTTTATCACTTTGTGGATGACATTGGGTGTAATTTCCTTCATAAGTGCAACTTATCTTAGCATATTAAATTCCTCTTAGTGGCCTAATGCGATGCACTACATCCCCTAAGTTGAAAATTTTCTATTATTTGATTGGTCCTCTCTTGGAAACATTAGACACAATGTTCCTAAGTCAAAGACCTCATATGAATAATACTCCTTGGAACACTCTTTTTGCATTTTGCATTTTGCATTTTTACATCTTTGCATTTTACATTCTCCATTTTTGCATCCTTGCACAAATGGCCACCTTGCATAACACAACTTGCATGCATATGGTGCCATCTTCCACTTGTTCATGAGTTCTAAGCATTTGAGGCTTTTCTTGTCTCATGAACCATGAACCCTTGTCTTTTTTGGTACCTTATCAAAGTTATCAAGTATAACTTTGGTTTGGTTGAGCGGGAAGCCCAACTAGTGGCACGAATTTCCCCATAGCTACCTTTGTGCATGTGTGAGTAAATACCAAATGAGCATATGTTTCTCACCTTTTGGGACTTATCACCCAGTGGACAACCAAAAGTCTCGTTGCCCTAGAGTGAGTACACTTTACTTTCAAAAAAATATCCTAGATCTTATCCACAACTAGTTGGACAAATGGTCGAAGCTTGATCTGACTTTCCCTCTCTCTTCACTCTCTCACATTAATTCTTGTGTGATCTTTTTTGCTTATGTTTGGTTCACCATGGGATCTTGATCATCCCTCTTGATTGACGTCATCTCATCTTACTAGCATGAAAACATTGGATCCCTCTCGATATGCATGACTCGGCTAATTTAGTGTGAGTTTGAACCAAGTTCATCCTCTCACTAAAGTGGGGACTAAATGTGTCACCAAAAAGTGTAGCCTTGAAACTTTCACTCATTTGTGCATTTTCCCTTGGATTTTGGCCTTTTTATGCTTTGATATGATGCTGTAATGTGGTCAACACATTCGCATTAGGCCTTGAATGCTTACAAATCAAAAATAAACTAATGATGTTTTACAAAGGTGTTGTGAAGTGTTGTAACACATCTTCACACTTTTCTAAGACCCTTTCAACACAATTCACCTAAACAACCCCTTTTTACCCCTTTCCAAGCCTTGTGCCAAAGTGTTGTAAGGTATTGTAATGCATTTTCACACTTTCCTAGGCTTTTCATCAACAAAGTCACCCTTCCTCATGTTAAATTTGTCCCTTAGTGTACTATTTGGTCTCATTTAAGTGTGTTTCGAGAGGCAAGCATGATAATCATCATTTAAAACCTTTTTATTCCTGACCAACACTTGAATTTGTCCAAGTGGACTAGGTCGCCACCTTGGGCGACCTAGTCCCTTTTGACATAAAATTCAAAATTAAAACAAAAACCTAATGAGAATTTTCCTCCAAAACCCTAATATCAACCTATCATTTGTTTTTTTTGGGAAATTAGGGAATATCTTGTATAAATAATGGTTTTCATCCTCATTTCACCCCCCCTAACATCATTTTTCATCTTCACAATTACTCTTACACTCAAATATTCTCAAGCAATAATTCAAGCACAAGGCACTTCAAGTAACCTCCATTGGAGCTCGTTCTTGCATGTTGCAAACATCTTCAAATAAAGGCTTGGTGAATGTTTACATTGGTTTATCATTCAATCATCTTTCCTTTATATTTCTATTTCATTTGGGTTTGATTACCATCAATGGAGTTTGACTAAGGCAAACCCCTATTCTCTAACCCTAACATTTTCCTTGACTTTGCAGGTTGTATGCAAATTTAGCAAGGAGTAAAGTGTTGAAAATGGTTCCATCATTCCATCTAAGTCAACTCAAGTCATCAAACCCTAGAAGGAGTTAAAAGGACAACTTGCAGGTCATTTTATGAAGATTCAGACACGGGTCTCTATCGAAAAGGAAAGTGCAAGTGGGGACCTACAGACTGAGACCTTGAAACTCCTAAAAGCACCAAGAGGACTAGGTCACCATCATTGGTGACCTTGTCCCTGTACCAGGCCTGAAAAAGGGTTTTTACATTTTTGAATACCCTTTTACCAAAAAACCCACTCTAGCAAAATCTCCCAAGAGAAGGACTAGGTCACCCATTCTGGCATAAGTGTCCCTGTGTAGATTTCCAATAGATTCTAGAACACTCTAGAGCTCCTCTTTTGTAACATTCAATTCCAAGTGCACAATCTCTATATTTTCCAGTTTACTTCCAGATTGCATACAGTTAGGTCATTTAGCTTAGCTTGCATATAGTTTACATTTCCTTTTGTTTACATTTCATAGTTAATTTAGTTTCATTTCATTTCAAAATTTAGACACACTCCAACAAACACAACACAACCCTATTTAGCCCATACCCTTTGAATGCAATCACCTAAAAGGTATATCATTAGGTGAAAGAGAGCCATTCATCCTAAACCAAGCTCCTTCAAACATTTATGAAGAATCGAGGGGACCTCTTTCATTGAGAGAAGCCATGGGTGATCTAGCCGCAAACAAAATTGGTCTGACTGTGGGATGATAGAGAATGTAATGTCCAATATCTTAGGGCCTATCTATAATGGGAGAGTGATCGATATGATCATAGGGTAAGAAAAACCATTATGCATTTTGATCCATGTGTTAGGTTTATCATAAAAATATTGATAAAGATCATGTAGTACCAAAAATTCTTCCATGATCACATTGGGTGGGAATATTTTTGAGTATGTCTTGAGGTGAAATGGTAATATCAAGAGATGTTTTGGTTTGGCCCTTACGAGGGATAATGTCAATTGCGCCTACCATCATTTCATCCATAGGCTTGACATGGGTTGTGTTCAGAAGAAGATCAAAATGTTCATCAAGTGTATCAACATTCATAACATCATTCCGTGAAGTTTCACTAGCTTTGACAAATGAAACATTATGTTTAGGAATGGGATTGGTAAAGATTTGTAAATTTCAGTTTGTGGGTGCAATAGACTTATTGCCTTTATCATTAATACCAGCAATAGATAGACGACCTGAATCAATGAGGTCTTGCACAAGGTACTTAATATGCTTACTTTTTCAGTGTTATCTTTTGTCTGATACTCATCATTTACTTGATAAATTACTAGTTGAGAATCCCCATATACCTGTAATTTTGTGATCTTCCATTCAATTGCGATTTTTACCCCAATGATTATTGCTTCATATTCTGCCACATTATTGGTACATTGAAACATCAGTCTATAAGCTTTTGGGATGGTGTGTCCTTGGGGAGTGATGAAAAAAATCCCTGCTCCAGATCCTCACTGTGTATATGTTTCATCAAAATACAATATCCATTGTTGTGGCGTCACTGTTAGAATGTTCGCATCTGGAAACTCCATTGTCATAGGTCGATCATCTGGTAAAGGAGCCTCAGCCAATTGTTCAGTGATTGCTTGACCCTTGATGGCTTTTCTTTCCACATATTGAACATCAAACTCACTTAAGAGAATGACCTTTTTGGCTACTCCACCTTTTAAGGAAGCCTTACTGAGTAGATATTTTAAGGGGTCAATTTTTTCTATAAGCCTGATTGTGTTAGTCAGCATATAATGTCGCAGTTGTTAAGTAGCAAACACCACTACCAAGCAAGATTTCTCAATTAAAGTGTAGTTTATTTCATAGCCATTTAAAGTTTTTTTGATGTAAAAGATGGTGTGTTCTTTTCCTTCATAATCTTCTTGTGCCAATAATGATCATAAAGAGATTTATGTTGTTGTAATGTACAGTATTAGAGGTCTTCCTTCTATACGTAGTATGAGAATAGGCGGTGACATTAGATATTGCTTTATTTGATCAAACGTTGTTTCACACCCATTATCCCATTCGAAAAAAAACATTTTTATGCAATAGATGATTGAATGGATGACTTTTGTCTGCCAGTTGGGAGATAAATCTCTTGATTGATTGGAGCCTTCCCTGTAGTGACCTGAGTTGACTGATATTTTTGGGAGGTGGCATTTCCATTATTGCCTTGACTTTCACTGGATCTACTTCAATTCCCTTTTCTAAGACAATGTATCCCAAGATTTTTGCTGATGTGACCCGAAAGACACATTTCTTGGGGTTTAGCCTAACATTGAATTTCTCTAGCCTTGTGAAGATTTTGCTCAGGATATGCAGATGTCCTTCCCTAGTACAATATTTAGCCAGAATATCATCCACATAATCTTCCATAAAGGTGTGCATCATATCATGAAATATTTTGGACATTACTCTTTGATAGGTTGCTCCTACATTTTTCAAACCGAATGGCATGACATTCCAGTAGAAGGTTCCCCATGGACACTCAAATGCAATTTTTTGCTGATCTTATGGAGCTATTTTAATTTGGTTGTATCCGGAGAAACCATCCATTATTGACAACATGGCATGCCTTGTCGTTAAGCCCACAATGATGATTATATTAGGTAATGGGAAATCATGCTTTATTCAGGTCTCTAAAATCCTACATATCTTGATGCTATTGTTCGGCTTTGAGATAGGTACAATGTTTGATATACATTGGGCATAATAAATAGACCTTATGAATCCAACATCTAATAATTTCTTTAGCTCAACCTTTACCATTAATGTGATATGGGGATGCATTTTTCTTAATCTTTTCTTTACAGGATTGATTCCTATAGGAAAAGCCAAATGATGCATGAGAAGGTTTGGATCCAAGCCTGGCATATCAAAATATGACCAAGCAAAGTTAATGCTTCTTTCCTCAAAGAATTTAATAAATTTTGGTCTCTCTTGATCTATCATAGATTCTGCCAGATGTAATATTTTTGCTCTTTCTTTAGTGCCGATGTTTACAAACTATGTTGGCTCCACCAAAACTGATGATCGGTCATGATAATTCTCTGGAAGAGTGTCAAATATCCCATTTTTCGGTGCCTTAGAGAGGTTTTCACCATTAGATGCATTCTTTATTTTTTTTTGTCAAGATCTAATGCTGCCATAGAATGGTTTTCACCATTAGATCTATTATCCCTGTTTTTACTCTTGCAACTAGAAGATTTGACACCCTCCTATCAAGTCGCATTTTTATGAGAATTATGGATAGAATTATGTGAAATATTGACCTATTTCTCAATAACATATTGTTCCATTCCCTTGTCTATCAGCTAGACTTTCTCTTAAAATTTATGTGATAAAGAAGTTTGGGGATCTAGATTATCTATTAATTGAGTGTCAACAAGACTTGTATCTTTTGATTTATCCTTTTTCTCTACCCACTTAGTGGTGATATTTGGACGTTTTTTCTCATTTGATGACTTTGAACTGGATGCTTCCCTATTGTGAGGCACAAAGGTATCTTGAGAGATTCTAAGTGTGTCACAATGTTGAGGATGATTATAATCAGCTGATATAGTCACCTCCTATCCATTTAAAGGTAATTTTAAGCATTGGTGATATGTGGAAGGTACTTCCTACATTTCATGGATCCATGGGAATCCTAAGAGTATGATGTAAGTTAACTCTTTTTCCTGTACTTGGCATGCTATGCGTTTCATCATTGGTCCCACTTGAATGGGTAACACAATCAGTCCCTTAGAAGATCTCTCTTCCTCATCATATGCCTTTATGGTCATTTTCCTTCAGGCATCAATAGCATCATCTGAATACCCTAGTGCATGAATTAACTTTAGAGTGCAAATGTTCAAACCAGCTCCCCCATATATTAAGACTCTTTTGACAAAATGATTGTGGATCAAGTCTTCAATATGGAGTGTGGTGTTATGGGGATGGTTATGTGACACATCATCCTGTTCAGAGAAAGATAGATAGCATGGTGTAGTCAAATTCCCCACCATAGCCTGGAATTGGCAAACATCTAGATTTTTTGGTACCATAGTGGCAACTAGTGCTTGTTCTAGAACCTCCTTATGTGATGATGATAGTTTGAGGAGTTCGAATATTGATATTTGCACTGGAATATTTTGAAGTTTATTGACAATGTTGTAATGAGATGGAGGTGGAGTTGTGTTCTTAGATAGAACTCCCTTTAAGACTACCTTGGATTGCCCCCTTGTCATTACATTTACTGGTTGATAGTCTTTTCGTTCTTTGATTTTTAAAATGTTTATTTGATTTTCAGAGACTTGTATGCTTGGGAGAAAATCCAAAGGGGTAGTGTCATTGGTTTTTTGTTTGTCCATGTTATGACCAATGGTATGATCATTTTCTACTTTGGTAAGACAAAGGATCATTTTATCGTAGACATGATTTATATTTTTACCTTTTATTGTTTGTACAAGATGATGATCCTTTGTCATAGTTTGGTAAAGGGTCCTTGAAGGCTGTATGATCATTATTGTTTTGGTGTCCCTCTACATATATCTTGTTATTGTCGATTAGATCTTGAAGTGTGTGTTTTAAATCCATGCAATCATTAGTTTTGTGGCCTTTATTTTTGTGGAAGTTGCAATAATCTGTCATTCCACCATGGTGGTTTGACCTTTGGATCCCAGAATCTTGCCTCCCATGTAGTGATAAGACCACTTGTGACTAGATCTTTCATCACTGATTCCAATGTTTGGCCTAAAGGTGTGAACCTATGCTGGTTTGATGACTTTTGGTATGTTTACAGTTTTGTGATTTCTTTGTTTTGAATGACATTTGAATTGATGATTTGATCGTTGTTTTGATTTGTTTTTGAAGTAGATGTTTTCAAGTTGAAAACTAGTTTGGCATTTTGTAAATCACTTGTCGTTTCGTTGGTCCCCATATTTCTGTTCTTTTGCCAAAATTTTGGTTTGTCATTGTTGGCATATTGATTTGAGGAGTTTGTGTTATTTGATTTGTCGTTGAAATGTTTAATAACCCCTCTTTTGACCAACGCTTCAATCTTAAGGCCATTTTCTATTACCTTTTCGAACATAGGAGGACATTGAAATTCGAGTCTGTAACTCATCTCCTTTGTCAAATTATCTATGAACAACTCCATTTTCTCTTCCTTAGGAATGGATCGAGGATATCTAGCAAATAGTCATCGCCATATTTGTAGAAAGAAAAAGAATGTCTCCCCTTTGTTTTGTTTTGTGTTATACAGATCCTTTATCATGACATCATGTTGGATGTTAAAAGAATATTGGGAGATGAACCTATTGACAAGTTCTTCAAAATTCCTTATTCCTGGTTGTAATTTGGAAAACCATTCCATACATGAACCTCCCAAGCTTCTTGGAAATAATCTCATCAGGTAAGTTTCCTCTTGAGAAAACTCTAGGCTCATGGTCATGAATTCTCAGATATGATCGATTGGATCTGTCTTTCCATTATATTTTTCATACTTGGGGAATTCACAGTGTCGAGGAAAAGGTATCATGTCGACTATTGAGTCAAAAGGATAAGGACAAATGTACTGCACTGCATACCTTTTGGTGTTTCCTTTTATCATGTATTGTATTTGTTGTTATAAGATTTTCATTTGGGATGTTAAGGCAATAATTGGATCTATACCTTGTGTGGGTTGTGGTATTTTAGTTTCGCTTGTTCCAGGTGCTTCTCTTAGGTGATTTACGTCAAAGTCTTTGGCAAGCTTAACACCTGATTCAACCAACATTAAGAGGTATTTCTCCATGTCCTTCTCTAAGATTTTTTCCATGAATTTATGGAATTTTGGATCCTATTGGGCTATTTGTATGTCTTTTGGAGTTATTTCATTTTTGTCACTTTAATGTAGACTATTCCAGGGATTTTCTTTTGCCATTGTATTTGATGTTTCAAGTACCTTTTCTAAGAGCCTTTGTTTTTGTAACTTGGTGAAGATTGGCATACAAGTGTTTTGTTCTTTCTACAAAACTTTGATCTTCTATATTGGAAAATGTCAAGTGAATTTTTAACAAAGTCAAATAAGATGATATATCTTATTGATAAGACTAGGTTAAAAATTTGATTACTATGCCTCATTTCATGATAAATAGGATGATAATATCCTAATGATGAAACTTTAGCGTAATAATCGAGATTTTGTTTTGATTTAACACTTTATGATTTGCAAGATTTGTGTTTTAGTTGAAAAGACTAAAAAAATTTAGGAACCCATTTGATTTTGGTTTCTAGATAATGACTCTGTTAAAAAGATACATATGCTTTGATAAAAATCCGTGTTCAGATGACAAACAAACTGACTGATATGTTTTGGAACTCTTTGTTTTAAAAGTGCTAAAACAGAGTTCAGGAGCGTGAAAACAGGTTTTGGAAGCTCTATTTCGTAGAAGCGCTAGAACAGAATTCAAAAGTGCTGAAACAGATGATTGAAGTGCTTATCTTTATAGACACACTAGAACAGTGCTCGGAAGCACTATTTTGTGGAAGTGCTATAACAGTGCTTGGAAGCATTGAAACAGTGCTTGGAAACGCTATAACAATGATCGTAAGCACTAAAACAGTGCTTGGAAGCACTATTTTATGAAATCGCTTAAACAGAGTCCTAAAGCGTTGAAATAGATTTCTAGAGCACTAAAATAGAGGGTTGAT